>APFE031527918.1:36977-84799 GCA_000404065.3 Pinus taeda
ATTGTCTAGATGAACAGTTCTAGTCCCTAGAACATTAAGAGATCTATCATCACCAACATATATATTTTTGGTGTTACAATCATGTAAAGAAGAAAACATGGCTTTATTTTTGGCCATGTGATAAGAGCTCCAGAATCAATGAGCCACTCATGAGAATGAGAAGAAGAAGATACATTTAAAGCATAACCAGACTGAGATGATTGACAACGACATGCAGAAAGTGCCATTCCTGAAGATGAAGTTGAAGTTGAAGTAGAAGAATGCTCCACATGGATGTTATGTTTCTTCATTGCGGCTTCCAAGGCTTCCATCTTCTTAAAGCATTTAGATTCTTGGCCATCTCGATTACAAAAGTTACAATGTCTATCAGTCTTCTTCCATTTGTTTTTATTGGTCTTATCATTTTGCTGAAATGATCTTTCATTTTGAGACTGAGTTTGCTTAGGACCCCTGTTTGGTTTAGGACCATTCTTTTTAGGATATGACTTCTTAGGATTCTTTAAATTTGGTTGCTGCTGGGCGGCTAACGCTTTCTTGGAAGAGTTTCCAAGATTAAGAAGACCAAGGTGTAAGAGTTTTTCTTGTTCTCTTATTAAAGAATCACAAAAAGAGTCAAAGGAAGGGGCCTTGTAGTCTTTTCCTTGACAAATGAAAGCTTCCCTTGTAGAATGGAAGGTGGAAACAAATACAGAGTAGGCTGGTCCCAACTTTGTAAGGATGGAATAAATAAGGTTGCTATCTTCTTTCTTAACCTTAACACCTTCCAAGAGATATCTAAGGGTCTTGAATTTGGACAAGAAATCTTCAATGCAAGAAAAATTATTAGGATCCAATGTAAGCAACTCATTTTCAAGTTGATGGGCTCTAATTTCATTTTTAATCCAAAAAACTTTAGTGATTTGTTCCAATGCTTCATGAGGAGTATCAAGTTCTGCAATATGGAATCTAAGATCAGGAGAAATAGACATCCCTATCAAACCACGTGCTTGATCTTGTCTATTTTCCCATTTTGCAACCTTGTCTTCATCTTTTGGTTTCTTCTCTTGGCCCGTGGCTATTCTTTAGAGACCTTTACTTCTAAGTAAATCTTCCATGTAGGATACCCATTGGAAGTAGTTAGTGCTGTCAAGAATGACTTTGCATGGACTTTCCATTAAAAAAAAAACTGAAGCTGAAGATGCTGAAAGTAAGTGTTCCAATGGATAGATCTCGAAAAATTAGGCTGTTTTAAAAAAAACGGCTCTGAAAAAGGATTCCGGATGAAGAAGTTATGGCTTTTTGAAAAAAGATTGTTGAAGTCGCCGGCAAAGTGCGCGAATGTGCGGGAATGAAAAAAAAACGCCCCTACAAAATGGAGATTTGAACCCAAGACCTCTACTCTTTACAATTAACTTTGGAACCAAATTGATCTATACAAAAATGAGAGAGAGAGGGGGGGGAGAGAGAGGGGGGGGCTTTGTTTGCGTGCTTTGCATGGAGAAAAACTCTTTTTCCCACCAAAAACACAAACACAAAACCCCAACACGAATATGCAAAGAAAAACGAACCTTATGGCTCGAAGTTAGCTTTACCCAAAAAACTAAATATTTAAAAAAAATTGAACCTTGTGGCTCAAAGTTAGCTTTAGCCGAAAAACTAAATATTTTTTCTCAATGTTTCTGATTTTCCGAGATCACACTAAGGTGCAGGGAAAAGAGCATACGCATGAGAAAAAAAATCCTTCCTTTCTGTTTCTGATTTGCCCAGATCGCACAGAGTCACAGGGCAAATAGCATACGCAGAAATGAAAGGTATAGTTCCGGTTAAAAAAAAACTAAATAAACCGAAACCGAAATAAGCAGAGAGAAAATAACAGTAAACTGCAAATAAAGACTGTATACCTCCAGATCTTAAAAATGACGCAGATAGGGCTACCGGAAACCTTTTCGCGTGAAACGAAAGGGGTTCCTCACTGGAACAGATGCTCCGAACACAACAGAGCAGTCCTCTCGGCCCGAAAGCAGTCAGAAACAGTAGATCTAGGAAACGACAGCCGCATGCAGTTCTACCGGCTTCAGATTTGGATCACCAACGGACGCGGCCCTCAAATAGCTCTGATACCATGTAGGAATTTACAGGGTAAGTTCCTCAGACAGAACACCAAAGGGACACCGCTCACAAACAGATCACAGATCAATACACCAGTATTTTGACGTGGTTAAAACCCTCAGAGAGGGAAACAGTCCACGGCCTGCGCCAACGTGGCTACTACAGGCAATTTATAATAAAAGAATGAAAATTTACATAAGCTTCTCTCATGCACGGTTAACCTACAAATGACCCTCCATGCGCTTTAAATAGAATTCATGGACCAATCGGATGTCAAGCCACGGATCAAGTGTCGGTAATACCGAGGAGAGAATGAACCGTCGGATCACTACATATCGTGACCGTCGGATTGTAAGTTACAAAATGTACAACGGTAAAGAAACACACTTTACCTAACTCTATACTAGACCAAATTATACTTAACTATTCCTATGTGTCGGAATATCCTAACAAAAACATCACAATCAGGTCCCATGTTCTCCTCCCTTTTCTTGTTTCTCACTTCAAACATGTCAAGCACTTAAATCTCTCTAAGGGCATGGATCAGTTGCAAGACCAAGATCTCTAATTGGCGTTCGAATCTCTTTACTTCATGATTAAGGAAACCTGAAAAACCATATGAATGCATCTCAAATATAGGGTTTTTAGGGTTTGTGAATAATTGTACTCTATTAGAGGATGTTTCCTTCACTTCCATACCCAATTTGTAGGATTTTGCAAGATTCATTTGTTGATTTCTTGACTAGGGTTTGTAAAGGGCCTAGTGTTATCAATCTTGCGAATTGTAGGAATTTGTCTAAAATTGTCTTGGAAAGCCTTAAAAATTGTCCTTTCATAATGGTGCTTGGACAATTTTTGAGGTTATCCTGTGTCCCTTTTTCCTCTTCACACATCTTCAGAGCAAGCAGAGGAAAGGTAAAATTTTGTGAATAATTGTACTCTATTGGAGGATGTTTCCTTCACTTCCATACCCAATTTGTAGGATTTTGCAATATTCGTGTGTTTATTTCTTGACTATTGTTTGTAAAGGGCCTAGTGCTATCAATCTTGTGAATTGTAGGAATTTGTCTGATAATGTCTTGGAAAGCCTTAAAAATTGTCCTTTCATAATGGTGCTTGGACAATTTTTGAGGTTATCCTAATTGTGTCCCTTTTTCCTCTCCGCACATCTTCAAAGCAGGCAGAGGGAAGGTAAATCCCTATGGATATTGGTGCAGGTCCTTGTCTGACTATATGGGAATCCCTTCTAAGGGATATGCTTCCATTATAAATTATATGAAGAGCCTATTCTACTAGGTCATTACCCTACAAATAATACACGCATTTCAGATGGTAGAACATTGGATCCTTTCTTCATGCATTGATAGAGTTCACATATCCTACACTACCTATAGTAGTACTAGTTTTGATTGTATGGAGGGTTAAATATTGCACTTGATGGAAAAATGGGAGTCGACACAATGAGAACTTGTTCATAAGGTATTACCTTTCAAATCTTCTTTGGTTGGGAGGTCCGTTTCTCTTGTAGGAATGTTGAAATTTCTAGGGGGGTGTTGGGATAGGGTCCCCCAACGTTAGTTTTTGGGGCAGAAAGCCCAAGTTTTGTTGTATAGAATGTAAAGTCTCCGCAAGTTGTGGTCATGAAGCGCGTATATAGTAAGTGTCATAAAGGGTTTTACCCTTCTTTTATGTAAGTTGTGTCAGCTTTTGTAGATCCACCCATGGTCTGCGGACCATGGGATTGTATAAATAGGAGAATCTTAGAAAGTCTAAGAAGGTAGAATCAATGATGAAGATGAATGTAATGGGTCAGTAGAGAAAATAGAGAAGAAGTCTTAGAGTAGAAGAGAGGCTCTACAGCTATGTGCACAGAGGCCTAGAGTAGAGTCCGAAGTTGAGTGCACAGACCCCTGCAGCTGAGTGCATAGGGAAGTCTTGAGTTTGTAAGCAGAACTGAAGTATTAATAAAGAGATTATTCCAGAAATTCTTGTGTTTTTTCCATTTACTTCTATTATGAGTGAATGCATTTTTATGTTGTAATAAATGATGGGTTATGAAATAATATTGTATTGATGCGTGACTTTACATAATTGATGTTGTTATATGAACACACTTAATATTAATTGTTTATGTGAAGAATATCTTATTGCATGTTAAAGTTCTCAATGCTTAGGCCGATCTAGGTAAAACATAGGATTAGGAGTAATCACAGAGGTGTGTTAAGTGGTTGATTCACCTGTTTAGGGTCCGCAAAAGATGGTCGTGAACATCGTTGAGTTATAGGAGCTGATTAAGGGTAGTTATATTGATAATCCCTAAGGGCTTAACGATCTGCGCGAAGGCAAGTTTAGGGCATAAAATGGCATTACACTAATATCTGGGTGCAGAAACTTTGTTCCAGCATCCCCCCATACTTCTTCAGGTGAGACTTCGTGCTCTGCAAATTCATGTCGAAAGGGCTAGTAGTGTAGGGATTTGTTTGGAAAAACTAACTTTGAACCTGGATCAGGACCCACTAAGCCAACAAATGGTTGTGTTGTCGGGACAAGGATCTGCATAAGGAGATGTGTGATGTTGCATCATTAGAATCCAACTAAGAAAGAAATTGAGGAGTGGTTGGACAGAAAGATCCACGAATTCACGGCGCAAGAAAACATAAATCCATGCCTAATAAAAGAACAGTGGCTAGACAAGTATCTGTACACAAAGATATACGAACTTTTCTTACGTTCATTCTCGATCGAGCTATACGAGTGGATCACTAAATTAGCATACGACCAAGGAAGGTGGAGGCTTGACGGTCCAATAGTGTGGACCCTATAGCTGGTGCGAAGATTGGATGTCTCTGCAGATAGGATCGTGCGCTCTATCGATCACTGGCTTGACCGTGTCATAGGTGTGGCAGAATTCACAGTCCATACCTCAATTAACTACAACGAAGCAGAGAGATTCTTCATCAAGGGACCACGAGGTAAGTATTTAAGATCTTTGAATAGTTGGATTAAGATGATCTTATGTGAAAAGCGGGTCATGCCATTACCTTGATGTTTGGTAATAAGTGAAGTGGAAAGTTCTTCAAGGATATAGGGAGAACAGGTCTTGAATATAGGCCGCTAATTGAGCCTCCTCTGAGTGACAACGAAGGAGTAACATGGGCTTCACCTTAGAGCATTGTCTAATTAGTAAGGCAGGGTTTCCACAAATACCTCATCCATCCACACCACCTCCACCTTCCCCCCCACAACATACATCTTTGTCCACACTGCCACCACCTTCACCACCGTTCAATATGTCAAATACGATGAAGTTTCCTATTTTCAAGGGCTTGGGAAATGAGGACACAAACCAGTTTTGGTTCGTCGCGAAGGCCGTGTGGACAACACAAAATATTACAGATGATCATATGAAGAAAGTGCAGTTGGTTACTGCTCTACATGATCATGCGCTAACATGGTACATTAAGTATTGCACTGATAACCTAATGGCTTCATTGGTGGACACTTAGACCACACTAAATAAGGAATTCAGTAGGCCCAAGTCTAAATCACAATTAGTCATTAGATTCAAGGAAATTATGATGAGGCCTAGTGAAACACCCTGTGAGCTAGATCAGAGACTAAAGTGCCGGATCCACTAAGCTAACATGAATCTCATTGATGGGCAGCACCATGAATGGATTGTAGCTTCGCTCTTACCCCATCTAAGGGTTGCTTTATCACAACAAAAGATTGGAACCTAGGCGGAAGCCCTGGAAATTTCGATGAGATTGCATGAGACGCCAATTCAAGACACCACTTTGGGAGTTCAACAGATTCACATGGAGTTGCACAATCTTTGCCTGGAGTTTCAAAGCCTGAAGAAGGATAGAGCGGCTTAGCCAGAGGTGCGGAAAGAAGTTTGGTGTCTGAAATGCAAAAGCCAGAGGCATGATAAAGATCACTACCCTGTCTTCAAAAATTATGTTGCAAGAGGAGGGCCAATTCCTCTGAGGCCGGAAGCTAAAGTAGGGCCAAGTATAGGGCCTACATTGTGGTGTGCTATCTGTCAGGTAGTTGGAAATCATGTAACATACAATTGTCACTTGCTACAGAAATTTGTGCAGACAACGCAGCAACTCTTCTGCAACTTCAGTAAATCAGTGGGTCATGGGCACGGACGAGGCCGAGGAGGAGCAGGACCTATAAGAGGTCGGGGAAAAGTTATTTTCTACAATTTCAGAGTGCCTAGACACTATGCATGGGAGTGTACACGATCGACACGCCTCTCTTTCCGATACTGTAATCAGTTTGATCACGTAATAGAAGACTACCCTGTATTGATATCTAAGATGAAAGAGAAGAGGGCATAGCCTCAGTAGCCTACCCAGAATATACAGATTATGAGGGCCGAACCCCATGAATAGGATCCAAATGTGAATATCGTGCTGCAAAGTGGAATGATGACTAGTGAAGATAAAGGAAGGCAACCTGAAGAAGGTGAGTGGGTACGCAAGGATCTAGAAAAGGAGGTTGGGTTTGATTTATAGTGCGTGAAATAAATGTTCATGGAAGCGAATAAAAGCTTCGCTAAGGCCTCTACCTCAGGAAGTCAAGATAAGCTGTCTGAAGAAATGGACCCCTCCATGCTTACCACATTCTTAGAGACTTGTATGAAGCTGCTACGTGATAGCAAGGCCATGAAAGGATTATAAAATTTGATAAATAAATGTGCTAGTAAAGAAAATTCTCTTGAAGGACCTCGTGTAGTTAATGAAATTGGTAAGAATAATGCAAGAACTAGGCGTGAGATGAGGCTCACCGCGCAAATAGGAGAATATGAAATGGACCAGGTTATTCTTGATCTTGGGTCAGATGTGAATATTTTGCATAAACATACATGGGAGAGAATGAGGAGACCTACGCTGTAATGGTCTCTGATTCAATTGAGGATGGAAAATCAATAGAAGATTATTCCCATGGGAAGATTGCAGGGAGTGACAGTGGATATTGAAGGCGCGAGCACATTGGCTGATTTTGAAGTAATAGAAATTGCTGATGACAACAATCCTTACCCCATGATCCTAGGAATTGATTGAACTATTGACATGAATAGGGCAATAAATATGAAGAGGCGGAAAATGTAATTTGAGAGGAAATCGCTCCGCGTAGTAGTACATTTGGACCCTGTAGAAGGACCACGCTATACTGAACCGATTCGAGATTATGAGGAAAGCGATGATGATCTGGACCGGATCTATAAAATAACAGCACGAGATCAAGATTGGTTTAATCCAATAGTTGATGGGTGCATTGCATGGGACTGTGATAGTTCTTGTACATCAGATTCAGATGAAGAGATGAAGCACTAGCATAATAGGTTGCATGAAGTATCTATGCTGCACTGTAACATGATGACTAAATCATTGCGCTGTGTATCATCGGAGGTAAGGAGTTTGCCTTATTATGATGGTCTAACTGATGTAGATAAATTTTTGGCTGCATTTGAAAAGGAAGCACCTGATAAGCATTGCTTCCAAGCCTTGGATTTGGCGCTGCACGCTACGCCCGCAAGATGATGGGGTACACACGAAGGCAGTTTTGATGGATGGCCAAGAATGATGAGGTTGCAGTTTGGTCACCCAAAATTTCGGCTAACAGAGAAATATGATGGAAGGAATGATCTGCACGATCATTTAGCAAAATGGACTGATGTTTATGGGATGGAGCCGCAACCTAAGTGGGTACATTTATTCTGTTACACTTTGGATGCGATACCAATGAATTGGTAGCTGGAAACAGAGCTCCACCATGGCACAAAATAATGGGATGTTTTGAGACAGGGATTCTTGATGACATTCAGCTTTGAAGATGGGTTTAAATGTATTGACGAGGCATTACAGGAGGTTAAGGAAACGATATTTAGAATAGTGCAGGATCCTTTGGACTTGATTCAACTAGATTGGAGCACCCAGCTGCGCCATGTGCTAGAGTGATATAATGTGACTGCTGAAGAAGAAGAGGAGGATCCGAGGAACATTAACATCCCAGAGGCATAAGGCCACTTCAAGGTTGAGGGGCTACAGATAGAGAATCTAGATATCACCGCGCCACTGAAAACTAGACAAGTGAACATCAGAAGGTGGAACCAAAGTTTGTGAAGATAGAGGACTACTAGGATGATGCTATGATGGACAAGGTCATTGAGTTGCTCCGCGAATATCAGGATTTGTTCCCCACAAAATTTTCGGACTTGAAAGGCATCATTAACGATTTGGGAGTGATGAAAATAAATTTAAAACCATATGCGAAGCTTGTTAAATAGAGGTCGGATCACATTAATTTCAAATACAAGGAAAAGGTCTATTTGGAATTGGACAAGATGCTTGCAGCAGGTATTATTGAACCAGTGGAGGAATTTGATTGGGTGAGTCCAATGGTAGTTCAGGAAAAGAATCCAAAGGATGAAATTAGGATTTATGTAGATCTCAGGAAGCTCAACAATGCCTGTGTTCATGATCCTTTTCCAAATCCGTTCACAGATGAAGTATTGGAAAATGTTGGCAAGTAGGAAGCATATTCGTTCACTAATGGGTTCTCTAGATACCATCAGATAAAGGTCGTGCTAGAAGACAAGAGTAAGATGACCTTCGCAACTGAGTAGGGATGCTTTCAATATATGGTAATGCCTTTTGGGCTTAAAAATGTGCTGGTGATATTCTTGGGCGTAGTTATCGAATAATTCTTTTCAGCCTCCAGAAGTTCAGACATTACCTACTAGGCAGACACTTTAAGATGTACACAGACCATTCTGCATTAAAATACCTAGTCAACACGGCTGTGTTGGGGGGGGGAATATGCAGATGGTTACTGTTGTTTCAGGAATATGATTTTGAGGTGATTGTGAAGCCAAAATGAATGAATATAGGGCCAGACCATCTGTCATGCATTGAAATAGGAGAGGAGCCCACCAATTTGGAGGAGGGGTTGCCTAACACACAACTATTTGCGGTGTGTGTAGAAGATAACTACTTTGCAAACATTATCCACTTCTTGACTATGGGAACAGCTCCAGAAGGATACACAAGTCAACAGAAAAAGGAATTAGTGGTGCACACGACAAAATTTTTTGTTATTACAGGCCACTTGTATAAGATGGGATCGGACGAGATACTGAAACACTATGTGCTTGATTTTGAATGAGACTTTATTCTAGCTAAAGCTCATGGAGGGGATGTGGGAGGCCATTATGTAGGAAAAGAAACAACGCAGAAGATTTTACATGTTGGGTTGTGGCGACCAACGCTGCATAAGGATTCCAAAGCATATTGTAGGGCATATGATGCATGCCAGAGAATAAGTAGGTCATCGCAGAGGGATGAGCTACCTTTAAATCTTTAGGTATCATTGCAACCATTTGAGAAATGGGCAATTGATTTTGTAGGACTAATTCAACCTCTAGGAAAGAAGACGGGTGCACGGTATATCATCACTGCGACCGAGTATTTGACCAGATGGGCAGAGGCACAACCCATGAAGGGCTGTACAAGGGCAACAAAAATGAAGTTCTTATTTGAATATGTGTTGACAAGGTTCAGTTGTTTGAAGATTTTGACGAGTGATCACGGTATGCATATCGTCAACGAAACGATCAGCGCGCTGATAGAATATTTCCAAGTTTATCATTAGAAGAGTACGCCATATCATCCCCAGACCAATGGGACAATTGAGGAGTTTAATAAGATATTGGAGGGTGTGCTGAAAAAGGTTTGCAATGCGCAGAAGAATGATTGGGATGTGCGCGTACCAGCAGTATTATGGGCTTATAGAACTACTTGTAAGAAGCTTACTGGTCAGACACCTTTTAGGCTGGTCTATGGCGTAGAGGCTGTGATGCCTATGGAATACATTGTGCCTAGTCTATGCATAGCAACTTTTGTGGATCGCGGAGCCTTAGAAGAAAGGCTCCCATAGCTAGTAGAGCTCGAAGAAGATATATTTTTGGCTGGATTCCATTTGCAGGTTCAGAAGGAACGCAAAAATGCATGGCACAATTGGCACATCAAACTGCACACCTTCAAGGTAAATGATTTAGTTTTATTATATGATAGTAAGTTTGATAAGTCCAGGAAAATTTTAGATGCATTGGTTGGGGCGCTATGTTATCGAAGAGATTACCGATGGTGGAGCAGTTCAGCTTGTGAAATTGAATGGAGATCCATTTCTGGGAAAGGTAAATGGAAGCTGATTGAAGCCATACACTGGGGATTCAACCGAATGAGTACATGATGGTAGCACATTATTAGCACTCCAGGCAGCTTCCAGGAGGTGCGAGACTATAAACTACACTTCCCGGTTTGTAGAGCTGCGTGACAAGGGGTCTGCGCAAAACATGAGGGTGTCACGGTACCAGAAGAAGTGCAAAGGGAGTTGCACTATCAGGGGAGTGACCACATAGTGCAGCCAGAAAGTAATTGCTACAGTCATTGTTCATGATTTGACTACTAGCAGATGGTTAAGAGGAGCGGGCAACTGACATTTAGGGCATTTCAGGCTGAATTTAAGGGTGAAATCTTTGGAAATATGTAGCCACTCTAGCATTTATGAATGGATTTTAGGGGGAACGGTCGAATTTGAATTTTAATTCGCCTATAAATTACGTGTGACTTCCCAACGAGAAACACTTCGCATTCTAAGAATTTATGGGTTGAGTTGTCGATTGCCGATGAATCGCTCATATTGGGAAGATTTGGTCGTGAACCCTGCATTTGCCAAGTTATCATAGGTAAATTAGAAATTCATCCTGGAAACGATACTAGTAACAAGCCTCGTGGAAACCATGAGTACTACTAGAGATGTCGCTTTTGAGGGAGTGGTTCCGGAAGTTGTGAGTGTGGAGGTTCTAGCAGTAGTGCCTATAGCACTGAGGTCACCTAGGCCGAAGCCTACACTAGTAAGAGAGGTCCACAAGCCGAATAAAGATAAACAAAAAGAAGTTAGTTCCAGTGTACGAGTCACTAAGGAAGCATACCACTACATAGGCTCAGAGGAAAGAAAATCCGAACGTGAAGGAGAAGGGTAAAGTGGTGGATCTGGAGGCTGAGAAGGGTGCAAAAGACATAGATATTGAGGGGGTGGATCCTATATCTAAGTTGTCAGAGTATATCCCTTTGTGCAAGGGAAAAGTGAAGGTACCAAAGGACCCAGAGGTAGGAAAGTTCCTCCTCAACAAACCCATGTTACCGAAGAACATCACCTTTGAAGTTCCGTGCTTGGCACAATCCCGCACTTAAAGATCGAAGATTGGGATTTTGCGGACCACAAGTGGTTACCCCACCGTACTATTGACACCTTCATGTAGAGGGTCTTATACAAAGAGTCTGGTGTCAGAGTGTTGGAGCAAGTGGAATGGATTCACGGAGTAAACAAGTCAGGGTTGTTGAACCTGTTGTGGGTGCCCCACTACCATCACTCAAATATAAACCTAATCATCATTAAGAAGTTGTTGTGCCTAGTGCATGATGTGTTCTTATGGTTGTACGCCCTGATCCCCATCACCGATATGCTGATCCGTCGGATCACGCTATTGCCACACTTCGGGTTAAATCTAGCCAAGGCATTTGGCGGAAAGACGAGCGAGTGCGACCTTGCTGAGAAGATGAAGGAGAAGTTTAAACTTGTGAAGAAGCTATGCGGTTACTTGATTACTTCCATTACTGACTCCGTGGTAAAGGTTTCCACATAGATTTTGGCTGGAAAGGTTATGAGAAAGTGGCATGCAGATGAGGTGCCGACACTAGTGGTTTTGTTGGCAACACAGTGCGCGAAGGGCGTACAATTCAGCTAGGTGCGCTACCTATGTAGTGAGTTCCTCATGAACTGTAGAGAGGCACATAATGATAGTAATATGTTCCACTATTCATGGTTGTTTCTCTTGATAGTGCTTGTCACGTGGGATTTTCCAGAGGAAAACCAATTTCCTCTAGTGGAGAAAGATTTACCCTAAGCCGCGAAATTTCCATCTCTCTGGGCCACAAAAGATGTCATGCGAGTCACTGAGAGAAAAGTCTTTTGGGTGTTGATGGAGGCGAGTATTTGCATGAACATCTACCAGAAGCCACGGTTGTCACCAACCGTATTTGAACAACTCTTCAGGTACGTGGAGTTCAAAGCAGACTTTCACCATGTATACATATGGGTGTGGAAGGATCCAGAGAAGAAGTGGTTCGACCTACCCTACCTTGCTACTGATGATGCTATTGAAGAAGTCATCAAGCGTTGGCCCACAAAGTGACATTCTCCTTTCGACCTAGCTGCAAGGATTAGCAAGTCCACGGAGAAGCAGAAGAAGGATGTGACCAAACTGAGGGTTCAACAGTTGGCTGAAAAGCGTAAGAAAGAGGTCGAGGAGAAGGCCTGGGTAGAAGCAGAGCGCATCTCGAAGAAACATGCAGAGCAAGAAGAGCGTGGATCGGAAATAAGTCATAAGTCTCCTTTGCCCCAAACGGAGGAGGAAGAGCGGTCAGAGCAGGGTGGCAGTGAGCAACAAGAGAGCATTCCTTTCCGAGTGAAGCGTTACAAGGAGTAGGAAAAGGAAGGACTACAGAAGAAGACAAAAGCCACCAAGCTGACACTGGATCTGATTACTTTGATGGATAGCAACCTGGAAGAAATTGGAGACAAGGTATGAGATACTATTGCAGAACTGCTGCAACAATTTAAGCAACAACAAAAGCAGGCACTGAGAATCATCTAGATGGGTCTGTGCGAGTTGCAAATCCAGATGACTAGAATGCAAGCAGGTGTAGGATAGAGTAGTGTTGCATCCACAAGTCTGGCACCAGGAAACATGCAAGCCGCAGAGATGGTTCGGTCATTGGACCTTCGAGTAGTCACACTACCTGATGGAGCTTTTAGCGCGGAGGCGGTCGCTGACAATGTTATTTTCATCTCTTTGAAGAATATTGGCCTTAACCTAGTTGTGCTCCTCGGTGAGTTTCTTCACACACTGTAGGCATGTGTGATAGCAGAGGTTAAGGCCAGGGAGCAGCGCGCACTGATATTGATCAACGAATAGAAAATCAACAACGAACAAATGTTTGTGGAGAAATCAATAGTGCTGGAGGCATAGAAGAAATTTTAGGTGTAGAATGACGAACTTGCAGCCATGGTGGCTAAGGCATGTAGAAGAGTCCCTAAACTACATATCCTGGAAGAAGCGCCGTTGAAGGTGAAGATTAGGAAGCTGGCTGCAATTGTGTGCGACACCAAGACAAAAGTGGCCAAGGTTCAGTTTGAACTGAATCTAAAAATCACAGAGTTAGAGTTGAAGTCACAGCCTTCAACTCCGCCAGAGGTTAGAGAACAGTGTGAAGCCTCTGTAAAGGATGGAGTCGTAGTAGTGGATGCAGCGGTGGTGGATTGTACTGCGCTCTTCGAGCAATCCATGGAGGTTTTCACGGCTCTATAGGAAGATCTTAGCTTGCAAAGGTTAAATATAGAAGCCTATTAATTGCAACAACAATATGATGAAGCGAGAGTGACGATGCAAACCGTCACTATAGCACAACAGTTGGCCAAGCTGCAGGAGGCGAAACAACTGCTTGAACATGTGGAAGTAGCACAGAGGAAAGATGCGGTCTTCAGAGTCGGATTGGGGCCTTGGCTGGATGGGGCCTAAATTATCTCAACCAACATTCAGGAGAAGTTGGCGAGCCTACAAAGCATGTAGTAGAAAATCAAGGCAGACAGTGCGGGACCAACAACAGAGCAACTGCTAGAGTAGATCAAATAGGAAGCCACGCAGAGTACAACTAAGGTAGCAATGGCACAAGTGGATTTGGGAGGCCTCCAGAGTAAGATATTTTCACTAGTAGAGTGACTCAAGGGCGAGTCATGATCTTTGTGTTAGGGGCCTATTGGGATAGGGTCCCCTAGGGTTAGTTTTGGGACAAAAAGCCCAAGTTTTGGGGCAAAAATCTCAAGTTTTGTTGTATAGAATGTAAAGTCTCCACAAGTTGTGGTTTTAGAGCGCATAGATAGTAAAGTTTCATAAAGGGTTTTACCCTTCTTTTATGTAAGTTGTGTTGGATTTTGTAGATCCACTCGTGGTCTGCGGACCATGGGATTATATAAATAGGAGAATCGTAGAAAGTCTAAGAAGGTAGAATCGATGATGAAGATGAATGTAATGGGCTAGTAGAGAAAATAGCGAAGAAGTGTTAGAGTAGAAGAGAGGCTCTGCAGTTGTGTACGCAGAGGCCTAGAGTAGAGTCTGCAGGGAAGTCTTGAGTCTGTAAGTAGAACTGAAGTATTAATAAAGAGATTATTCAAGAAATTCCTGTGTTTTATCCATTTACTTATGTTATGAATGAATGTGTTTTTATGCTGTAATAAATGATGGGTTATGAAATAATACTATATTGATGCTCGACTTTACATAATTGATGTTGTTATATGAACACACTTAATATTAACTGTTTACGTGAAGCATATCTTATTGCATGTTAAAGTTCTCAACATTTAGGCCGATCTGGGTAAAACACGAGATTAGGAATAATCACAGAGGTGCGTAAGTGGTTGATTCACCTATTTAGGGTCCGCAAAAGACGGTCATGAACATTCGCGGAGGTATAGGAGCTGATTAAGGGTAGTTATATCGATAAGCCCTTACGGCTTATCGATCTACGCGAAGGCAGGTTTAGGGCATAAAACGAAATTACACTAATCTCTGGGTGCGGAAACTTGGTTCCAACATCCCCCCATACTACTTCGGGTGAGACTTCAGTCCGCACTTCACGAATTGACGCTGAAAGGGCCAGTAGTGTAGGGATTTATTTGGAAAAACTAACTATGAACTTGGGTCAGGACCCACTAAGCCAACAAGGGGTTACAGAGGGTGCATATTTATTAGAATAATAAAGCCATTCAAACTACATTTTTCATTAACATTGAGTGAATATTTGTTTCTTGCTTGAAAGAATCATTGATACTTTTATTTTTCCAACTATTTTCTGAATACATGCTCTCAATGGATCCTCATTGAACTTTGCACAATAATTTATTTTGTGGTATGATTTCCTGATGAACAATATCATGTCAATTCCATTGGATTATCCTAGTTGTATCTAGGTACAACATTTTAATAAATATATCTCCTAAGCCTCTTGGTAGAACTTCAATTTACAATATGCAATTCAAACAATTTGACTAATTAGTTTTTTACTAAAATGTTTGTTGTAGTACTTGATTAAGGATATCATGTCAAGGCCATGGGATGATATTGATTGTATGCAATTATAATCCTTTTATGAAGACCTTATCTGAGCTTCTTGGTAGAATTTCGGTCTTTAATATGCAATTACATGTATTCAACTGCTTAGTTATTTCTAAAATATTTCTTTCAAATTTTGTGAGTTTTGTTTAAAATTGGATTACACAACGCTTAACAGTATTAAGGTTGACATCCCACACCTACAAAAATTGTTGACTCATGAAATTTGTTGATGACATTATGGATGGTCATTTGATGCAGACATAAAAATGCCAATGGAAAACATTGTTATCTGGAAGGGAATCCTAGGGTGATGAATGATGTTGAATAGGGTTGTAACTTGTGAACCAATTAGAAGAGGCCACCAAATCTAAACTTTAAAGTAAGGAAAGATTTATGTAATAGGAAAGAAACTCTGAAGTTTGTAGAATTTACTCTAAGGTGGTGTCTTGTGGAAATTGAGGGTGATATAAAGAAAATGATGGAGGAGGTTTACAAGAATCCTTTAAAATTGTTGTTTGAACCCTGGATTGCAATTGTAGAATATAATTATGTTGTGGGTGGGGTTGTTGTATAAAAGTAAAAGAATGCTTTTAATATTTAGGATCAACTTGTACTTGATGTTATTTATATGCAATAGGTAAGTGTTTTTTAATGCATCATATCAGGCACACATTGATTTAAGTTCCTATTGGTGAGTTGGAGGAAACAATATATTGTTTATTTCCTATTCTGTAGTAGGTGTGTAATAGATGCAAACATGATCATGTCGTGTTGTTGAATTAGATTACTTTAAATATAATGAATCTCAATTGTCTTGTTGTGATAATAGAAGCAAGATTATCTATATATTAGGTGGGGGGAATGTGTTTGTAGTTGTGTGTGTATATAACACTTAGAGAAACAAAAAACAAAAATAATATTTGACATCAAACTCAAGTAGAAAAGGAAAATTTAAAAGAACTAGATCTACAAGGTGGATTTCATGCCCCCTCCAAATTTGGAATAGGTATAATCCAAGCCTTCCCCAAGCTAGATTACTTACTACCAACTGGATTAATATTCCAAACAACCCTCCATTTCTCAATGTAGTGAATATCACAGACCTAGGGTTTTGGGAATGTAATTAGACCTACCCTTGCCACTGGGCTACTCTACCATTCTACCAAGTCCATTTAATGAATAGTAGAGCTACATGCCCAAGAAGAAACTTTGTTTAGAATGCCCAGATGGGGATTGGAATTCTATTCTAACAACAAATGAATTCTTGCCTTCAACTTGGTAGGTTGATTGGAATGTATGGTGTAGTTTTCTCTGAACCCTACTTGTAATTCCATTAATTTAATGATTCCTTTTACTGTGATCTCAGTCCTCTATCTAGGTTAATTGATTGGATCCCTTTCTTAGTGAATTGATTGGTTTAAGGTGTATTGTACAGAGTATTTTATGGTCCTTGATTTAACCGTTTGGAATCATGTAATGAGTGCCCCAAATTTATATCAATGAATATAAGCCATCTCATCTTTGTTTCCTTGCACCTCTACTACCACAATTCAAAAACTTCACTTAAATATGGATGTCTTGCTTGCTATTTTTGAAGCCAATTATATTAATGGCCAACATTGGTAGCGGTAGACATATTGTTGGTATTAACACCAATCAAGACCAAAGAAAATTTCCTTTTTTTTTTTTCTTTGGATCTATAACACCACACTCTAAAAACTTCACTTAAATCCAATCTTTCTTGCTCTGTTTTAAGCCAGTCAACCAAATTTTCAGCTCGATCACTAGAAGGCAAATCTAGAACCAGGGAAATGAGCACATGTTCTATGCTTTGCAATAGATCATTATCCATTTGGTAAGGCATTTTATCATAAAACCTTTGTAGGTCAAGTTGTAGCTTTGTCTCCCTTATAAATGGTAACCAAAGTTTCACTGGATGTGTTTTCCTTGGAGCAGGAAGGGTTACATTTCCATACCCAACTACCTCTAAAACCTTTCTTGTAACTTTAGTCAAGTTCAATTTTTTCCCCAGAGTCATGGCCTTAATATTATATCCTTAATTGTGTAAATAAATTTATTTGAAGCTTTTATCCGATCGCTGACAAATCCAGTTAAAAGATCCATCTTAGATAAAATATGATACAACCATATGAAGTTAGCCAAAAATCTTAAAATGTGATTTTTGTGGTATTTTAGGACATATTTTGTATGAAATAACAAAGATGACATTTTATTTTCAAAAATGGAAAAAAAATTCCATAGTTATTTTTTTACTTCATATTTTACATTGTCATTTGTTCCAAGTAGAGGTGCACCATCATATTCAACAAGAATATACTCTACCTTCTCTTGTACATAATCTTTGGGTTCATATGGAGAAGCTGGTAAATGAGAATGTTTTATGTCAACTTGAATTGCAGCATGTGTAGCAGAGAGAAACACATTTCTTACCACTTGTGAGTCAACTAATTGAAGTCTAGCAAGGACGAGAATGAATTTTGAACCTAGCTATGAAAGGGTTGTTATAATTTCTTCCTCTTCATGCTCTTCCCAGGGAACTGTCTCTAAATATTGAACACACTTTGAAATTATTCAATTAGTACCAAGTTTGGTTGCTAATTTCAAAATTCCAAGAGCCATTTTTACATGCTACCATAAACCTATAGCTAGATCGTTATCCACATAAAAAAGCATTAAAATTTTCAGATGATGATCATATTTAGATTCACAATAGTAAACTTCTGTGTGATTCTAGAAATTGGCATATGGGCTAGTCATATGAAAGACGCTCCACAAAATATTTGCTCTGTTTTACTAAATTTTCTGAATGGCAGTAAAACGAGTCTTCTTTGCCACCACTGGTCCAAATTAAACAAGTATAATCATTATCATGTTAATTTTCCATAGGGTTGTATTGTTCTTTGCTTTTAGAAATTGCATTACATCTTTTACACACAAAATTCACCCCACAACATTATAAAATCATAATAACAATTGTATAGAAAGAACAATAAAATCAATATTGCAGTGGAACATAAAGAAACAAATGAAGAAAAGGGCGCACATAAATACACCAAGATTGGGTAGAGACCAGGGAAAAACCCCACGAAGGGGGACAACCCAAAATTCTTCTTCTTCTTCATTGGATTTCATCAAATGTTCAGTTGTGATACAAAGTATAATATTATGAGACATAATCCTTTACATCAGGCTAACTAAGGACTAACTAGATCTTGTTCACAACTTCATTTGCGAACAATATTTGAATGTAAAACACTGTCCACAAGAAGAAGGTTTACTGCAACATCACGAATCATAATCAAAGTTTCTCTATAGGGTTCTAGATAACAAAATTTCTGCATATATACATGGGATGGAGTAATATCAATCTTCCAATGGCCTTTACTGTACTACCATACCACTATTGTTCAATGGAGGATAAAATATGCAATGCCAAGATCACAATGATTACCCATACTATATAGTTATATGCAACGTTGAGGATCATACTCACAATGTAGGGATATCATGTATGCAAAGAATTCTATTCGAAACACAGATAAATAAAGTAATATCACAAGAGCGAGATTGTAGTTGAAGCAAGATCATATGAGTATTTGTGACTCTTCCAGACCATATTATATTCAGTTTGACTATAATATACGCTGAGAAACATAATATATAAAGATGCCATGCCAACACTGTTATCAGGAGACAATGGAGTGAGATACTTATTGACTAGGAATAACAAATATTGATGATAATGATACCATACCAGAGATGAGAATGCCAAACCAAATTGAGAGTGCCATATCCAAGTGCAAGCCATCCTAAATAGATGTTGGACCATGCCATACGAAATTCATCACACTGAAATGATATGCGAGCCTTCTTGCTGGGATGATATGTGAGCCTCAAAACTATGACTTCGATCTGTAATTCCATGTGATATTATATACATATTAAGAGAGGACCTATAGCATAAGTATTGAGGGTATATCTAGACCATACCCTTGTAAAATACGAAGAGACCAAATGCCATCCGAAGTGCCATGCAAGAAGAGACTCCATGCTATAAAATTGCGAGAGGAGATATTATGTTATAGCCTTATGTGAGAAGGGAAACCATTTTGTAGCCATTCGAAGGATATACTATGCTATGAGTAGAACGTAAATGCTAAAGTGAGAATGTTTCTAGAACAATGACAAGAGAAAAAGAGATCTAAATCCTTAGCCAATGTGAAATACAAAAAATAGATATGAATCTTTAGCCAATGTGAAGTACAAAAAAGAGATCTAAATCCTTTTATTTTTCTCGCCTAAGAGACTAACTCGATTGAGTATATATAGCATTCCAACAAGTGAAAGGACAATACCTTTGAAGATAGGATGACATAAGAAGTTGAATTGAGTTGGAGGGAAACCAACACTTAAATTTAAATTTTCTTAATGATATTTTCCACAAGCTTTAATGTACGTGAGCCCACATTAATTTTTAGCCTTACAAAATAATAATGAAATATGTTCCCAATCATATTAATATTAATTTTGTTTAACCGACTTTAGAATTCCTCTTTGGCAATTAGGCTTCCTTAGGGGCTTGAGGATTTCCCTTTGGGAAATTCATCCTGATATTGCCCCTCATTTCAACACTCCCTCTCAGTTAGGGAGGAATTTCCATCTGCATTAGAAATATATATACAAGTATGCTTCATCAAGAATCATCTGTGATGACATGTCTCAATACAAGAAGGCATGTAGCTGCATCATCATTACATCTTGTCTTGTATAATAGAAGAAGAATAATCAATAATTAATGGTAAAGGAGATTGACCATTCAAACGAATGTAAAACACTTCTATATCAATAAGACATCTATCTCATCACATCTTGTCTCAATTTCCTTTGATCATCAGCTAAAAATTCTCTATATAAAGATGACGAAGAAGAATCATAGGGGAGCTTCAAATACCACCATTTTAACTTAAACATTATCATAGGAGGCATCCTACTTCCACCCTCTAACCAATAATCAATCCAATCATCTAAAGAAGAATCATCAAAGGAGAATCCATCTCAACCCAGTTCAACCCACATAATGCCTGCATATGGTCATCATATATTGCATCTCAACTCATTTCACTCATGTCCATCTATTGAACAATCTCAAATATGAATAAGAATGAGACATCATAGGGAGACCAACTCCACTCACAACAACCTCAGAGAGCTTGGCTCAATCTAAAACAACATCAGGGAACTCTACTCAACCTGAAACATCTGCTAATGGGGAGCCAAATGCTACAACCCAGGAAACTCATCATCGGGGAGCCAATGCTACCACCCAGAATCTAATTACAATAAGGAAGTTCCTATAGGGCACTCTCACCTCATTCCTGTGATAATGGGGAAGGTCCTATGGGAAACTCTCACCCCAAGTTATCTCACACAGGGGAGCATCCAGCTACCACCCTATATCCAAATACAGTGGGTGAGATCAGACCTACCCCAATGCGTAGGGATCACACTCTATTCAAAAGTCCCTGAAAATAGGTGAGATCAACTTACTTGAGGTAAGGATCAAACTCTACCCTATTGTCCCTAACCCTTCCTTCTTGACCCTTGAGAGTCAGATGGTAGAACACCTACATCCACCAACTTGGGTGAGATCCACCTACTGTAAGGGGTAGGTATCACACTCTATCCCAAGTTCTTCATCCCTTTGGCCATATGGGGAGGTTATCCTATGAAGTGGGTAGGATGCTAACTAGGGCATACTCTGACTAAGGGAGATCCCATATCTCTATACACCCTATCAGTCAAAGGTCGCTCATCCCCAGGAGCCCTATAGCTACATTCCTCACCCCGGGAGCTCAACTAGGGGGGAAGAGAACTGATCATCATTATTGATAAGCTAAGACCCTTGTATGAAATGGGAATATCCATCAATCCATGCCATTATCTGAAGATAAAAAAAACAATCAAAGTGTTCATATCTGGTACTGGCTCAACAGTTCTTTGTTTTCCTATTCACATATGATTTTAAATGTTAGAGCAAAATATATAACGTAAAGAAAAACCATAGTCATGTTTTCTCCCTCTCATACAAGGAAATATCAAACCCCAAGCCTAAGCTTGTATCATACAACAATCTAATGTCAATCCATGAAGATGTCCCTTGTCCCATCTATATATGATCAGACTCTGTCTAGCTCAAGGCACGTACAAGGATCCATTTTACAGATTTCTTATCATGATATCAATCAAATCTAACAATAACAACTCATCAATGCAAACCAACATGTCTTTATTTTAACAATACACTTCCTTTGATATTGGGAAGTGAATCTTGAAACTACTTGGGTGAACCAGTCCTGACATCAAAGAACTGTTAGCTCATAAAGTCAATTAGCAAAGATATATCTTTATCAACATCACATGTTCATCAATTCATATCTAGAAGTATTTTTTCATTCTACAATAGGGATGAGATCAAGGGGGTCTCCATCTGAATAGTAAGCCTCTTCATTCATCATTAATAATGACGTCTACCACCAAAAATTCTGAATTTGAGACAACTCTACTTGCATGCTTTAAATATGCTGGGAAACATCCATGGGACTGTAGTCAGTATCTTGGGATTGCTTTCTCTTTATCTCTTTATCCTTTTTTTGTTGAACTTCTACCCATGTTTTGTGATTTGCTACGGTGATCTGTTTCCTCAAACTCAATATTTCAATTTTTGCAGATGAAAGTTCTTCCTCAATATCCCTAGCTTTCTTAACATAAGTCTCCTTTTCCTTACCAAATTTTATAAGGATTTTGTTTTCATAACCCACACTCTCCTGAAGATATTTTGATAAATGTTTTCTCTTTCTTCTAATAAAATTTTCTTGAATGCCTCTAGCTCTCGGCTTAAAGTGACACCAACTTTATTTTCTTCAAAAGATGCACTTGTTGTTACTGTTGTCTTCCGAGCTTCAGACAGTTCTTGTTTTATGTTCTCATAATAGACTCTGTTATCTTCTAATTTCTTATTTAGAAGCAACAAGTCATTCCTCGTTGCATCCCCTGCTTCATTTACAGAAGCTAGTTCACTGGACAATTTTCTTGAGGTCTATTCTGCTTCACGTATTTTTTCCTCTAGAGAATCATTTATTACATCTCTATTATTTTCTAACCTCATAATTTCTGACTCAAGATGTGCTTTTACTCATATTGTTGTACTCAATTCACTTGATAAAGTGACAACCTTGCTTTGTAAATATTTTAAGATTTCAATTGACCTTTGCAGCTCACTACTCATGTGATTCACATTTGAATTTTCTTTTTTCTAATAAGGATTTTGAAAGTGGAACTTTCTTGCTCTAAGCCAACAAGGATCTCATGGCTTCTTCATATGAAATATTTCATTTTTCTTTCAACTGGTTGACTTCTTCTCATAGTTTTAAAAACCGGCCTAGCTAACTGGTTACCGATCTAACAAATTGGTTAGTAAGCCCACTGGTTGGAAACGGTGAAAAAACCTGATTTAATAGGCTGTGTGGTGGAAAATTTGACCTAACTGGTCCTAAACTGGCCGGTTACCTACCATTCCCACCGAGAACCCACAGTGCAGCTTTTCCAAGGTAGTTTAGGGGTTTTAGAGGGAAATTAAGGGTGCTTTCCCTCCAAAACACCCTCTCCAAGGCTTTAAGGAACACAAATGGTTAAATGGTCTTGTTTTCATGCAATACAACCTTCGACTGAGGAGGAACCAAATGATGAACAAAGCACCTGATCTAGATCCCATTGTGTTGGACGATATTGATCCAACATCAGAATGGGTGGAGGAGACTGAAGATCCTGTGTTTGAGGCTGATTTTGATATCGACATGGCTTTAGCGGGGGATGAAGTATATTTTGTGGCGGCATCAGAACCAGGATCAGTAGCAGCATCAAGGAAAGGCAAAGAACCAATGGAAGGCACTAGTCATGTAGGTCGACAAACTCGTGCTTCCATTAGGTCCACTTCTATTGTTATTGGTGGCATTGCTACTGAGGTTGCAAATCAGGCTGAGGCATCCTCAGACTCTGAACTAGATGATGTCTATGTAGCTCCTGATGATGATGTTGTGGCTAGTAGTGGTGATGAACTTGATGATTGATCATGTGTACACTGTAGACTTATAGTAGGCCAATGGCCTTATAGCTTGCAACATTGTTTTTCGACTTTATAGGCCATTTAGAATCTCATTTCTTATATATTTTGCTATTTTGTCGATGATATGTAGTGCACTCTGTGTCATTTTGATATATTCACCTTTACATGGTATATAAAAGAGAAAACTTTGCATATTTTGTCTCTATTGGCTTGGAATCATGGTTTTAAATCTTAAAATAGTTTTGTTTCATTAAAAATTAACTATTTAATGTATTTTTCTAAAACCAATTCATTTAGACCAAACCAGTCCTGGTTAGACCGGTTATGGTTGGTAAACTGGTTCATTAGGTGGACCGGTCTGGTCACAGCTTCTGGTTTTAAAAACATTGCTTCCTCTTGCTAAGAAAAAATAGCTTGCCTAGCATATACCAAATATTTGTCAAAAATAAAGTTCTTGATGTAGCTTGACTAGCTTCTCCTTATTATCCTATCTCTCGATGACAATTAATGCAAGTTTCTCACTTAAATTCTTGATGGAATACTCTTTCAGGCACAGTCCCTTTTGAGCACTTTCAAGCTCCTACTGAAACTCTTTGATTTGAGCCTTTACTTGTAATAGTGAATTTCTAATCTTCTCAGCGTTGGAAGAAAGTTCTAACTTTGTGCCTTATTATCATTTTTCACTTGAGTAATATTTGCATTAAGTCTTTCCATCTATCCTTTGAATTCCTCCACCATTTTATTCTATCTCTTAAGCTGCTTCTGCATGTCCTAACTATTTTCTTTGCAGAGTTTAATTCATTTGATATATTAACTTTTTCTTCATGTGCTTTTTGTGCCTGTCTCAGATTTTTTGTTGTTGTTGCTCTAGTAGTATTCTTTCCTCTAGATTCTATCGAGGAGAAAACATAGAAACTTCATCATTAATGTCTTCAAGGGGTGATCTCAATGACTCTTCTTCAACCCACCTATGATACCATGTTAATTTTCCACAAGGTTGTATTGTTCTTTACTTTTGGCAATTGCATTACATATTTTACACATAAAATTCACCCCACAACATTATAACATCATAACAGTAATTGTGTAGAAAGAACAATAACATCAATACTACAGCGGAACATAAAGAAACAAAGGAAGAAAAACATGCACATATAAAGACACCAGGATTGGTCAGAGACCACAGAAAAACCCCACAAAGAGGGAAAACCTAGAATTCTTCTTCTTCTTCATTAGATTTCATCAAATGTTTTGTTGTGATATAAAGTACAATATTATGAGACATAATCCTTTACATCAGGCTAACAAAGTACTAACTAGATCTGGTTCACAACTTCATTTGTGAACAAGATTCAAATGCAAAACATTGTCCACATGAAGAAGGGTTACTACAACATCACGTAGCATAATTAGAGTTTCTCTATAGGGTTTCAGATAACAAGAATTTTGCATATATGCATGAGATGGAGTCATATCAATCTGCCAATGCCCTTTACTGTACTACCATACCATCATTGTTCAATGGAGCATTAAATATTCCAATGCCAAGATCTTAATGATTAGCCATAGTGTATAGATATATGCAACACTAAGGATCATATTCATAGTGTGGGGATATAATGTATGTAGAGAATGCTATTTGAAACACAAAAAATAGAGCAAGATCACAAGAGCGAGATTGTAGTTGAAGAAAGGTTATATGAGTACTTGTGACTCTTCCAGACCATATTACATTTAGTCTGACTATACTATATGCTGAGAAACATAATATATAAAGTTGTCATGCCAATTATGTTATTAGGCGACAATGGAGCAAGATACTTATTGTAGAGGAATAATAGAGATCGATGATAATGATACCATACCAGAGATGAGAATTCCAAACCAAATTGAGAGTGCCATATCCAAGTGCGAGCCATCCTGAATAGATGTTGGACCATGTCATACAAAATTCATCACACTGAAATGATATGCCAACCTTCTTGCTGTGGTGATATTTGAGTCTCCAGACTGTGACTTTGAACTATAATTCCATGTGAGATTATATACATATTAAGAGAGGACCTGTAGCATAAGTATCGAGGGTATTTCTAGACCATACCCTTGTAAAATACCAAGAGACCAATTACCATCTGAAGTTCCATGCAAGAAGAGACTCCATGCTATAAACTTGCGAGAGGAGATATCATATTGTAGCCTTATGTGAGAAGGGAAACCATTCTGTAGCCATGCGAAGGATATATTATGTTGTGAGTAGAACAGAGATTCTAAAGATATAATATTTCCATAACAGTGACAAGAGAAAAAGAGATTTGAATCCTTAGCCAATGCGAAGTACAAAAAGAGATCTGAATCCTTAGCCAATGTGAAGTACATAAAAGCGTTGTGAATCCTTTTATTTTTCTTTCCTAAGAGACTAACTCGATTGAGTATATATAGTGGTTCCAATGAGTGAAAGGACGAGAGTTTTGAAGGTGGGTTGACATAAGAAGCCGACTTGAGTTGGAGAGAAACCAAAACTTAAATTTATTTTTTCTCAAAAATATTTTCCACAAGATTTAATGCACGCGAGCCCCCATTAATTTTGAGCCATACAAAATAATAATGAAAGATGTTCCCAATCATATTAATATTAATTTATTTTAACCAATCTGAGAATTCCTCTTTGGGCAGTTACGCTTCCTTAAGGGTTTGAGGGTTGCCCTTGAGGAAATTCATCTCAATGCTGACCCAAATTTCAACGTATCACACAAGCGCTTTTTCCTCTAAAGTTTTCCTCAATCAACCCTTCAATCCTTTGTTCACAAGAGGTCCAGTAAGAATTTTCCCAAGGAAACAAATATAAGTAACTTGAAAGAAAATTAAAATGTTGATCTATGACCTTCTGTACAAGTGTATCATTCAAAGTGCGTGAATGGTATGGCAACATCTGTGTAGAGTATTAAATTGCATGTGAGATGAGAGAAACCTTCACAGTTTTTAGTACATTAAAAGTGAGTGTGAGACACAATTGAAAGCCTCATAAGTAAATTCCAACTGATAAATTAATATATAATGGAAAACCTCATTATAAGAAACTCTAGGTGACCAATTAATGATAGTATTTTATGACTAAACATATGAAAAGGACTCCATTCTTTGCAATCCTTTACATGAAAAACACCAATTTTGTTGAAATATACTAGATAGTTTACTTGAATAATAACCAAATTTTTAAACAATGCCTTTCAGCATAGGATTCTTCACATGAGAGGCCTTATTGCACATTTAACATATGGATGCATCCAAGTAGATATACTTTTAAGTGAAGGCTAAGTCCAATTATTTGTGTGCATGCATCATTTCCTTATGAATCTGTCTTACATGAGATATGGTGGGCATGCTAGATAATATTCAATTGAGCTTATAGAATTATATTAGCCATTTGTAAATGCAATGACTAATTTTCCATAGATAGAAGCTACTCTAGCATTAAAAAGAGTAGTTGTTGGATAGAAGAAATTGAAGAAAAAAATGCCCAAATGTCCAAATTGGAATTTCATTATTGCAAGGCCATATGTAAGATTCTGCTTTGACAAACTTCTGATTTTCTTTAAAATTTCTGAGTTTGTAGTTGGAGTTTCAGTGAGATATTTCTTCAAACAATTTGGTTACGCTTTGTTGTACGTGACGTTTTCATAAGTTGGCCTCACTATACATTGTTTTTAATTCCTCCACATGTATCGCAGTCTCCAGAGAATGGTATATTTGGCAATATTTAACTTCAGAAATGTTATGCAATAGATAATAGACAACAACCTTTAGAAATAAACAATTTCATTCAAACTTGAATAGATAGAGAGAATATTGGAAGATGGAACCTAATATTTAGTTGACTGTCAACACCAGAGAGTACATAAGCAATTATTTAGCTCACCAAGATGACGCTCCAAAACTTCTTGTGATACACGTTGCCCAAAAGTTTTGTTTCAACACTCAACCCTTTGAATATAACTCTAAAGGTGATATGCATACCCTCCAATGAAGCTACAACAACAAGGAATGAGGGAGAAATAACTTTCAAGCTCCTCAATGTGAACTCCAAAACTCAAAGTACGACCTTGGGAGAACATTCTCACGGTCAACACACAAAATACGACCAACCTGTGGCTATTTGAAGCACCACACCATCCACACGTTTAGTATTTTATTGAAGACATTGCCAAGGAATAAATATGACCGCGCTTTCATCTAGCAAGAATGTCAACTCGTTCCTTCTAGAGAAATAAGACCCAACAGTTAGAAATGCGTCAACCCACCAAGGAAATTTATCTCGACTCCCTTGCTTGGTGTCTCTATGAAGCGATGGACCCAACCATTAAGAATTGTGGGAATCGTGCAGCCTATTCTCCCTTGTGGATTTAGTCATGCAATCCTCTTCCATTTTAATTCTTTAAAAAGAAATTTGAATTGGCCCCCACCATAAAGTATGCATCCCTCTCAATAATTCGTGGATCCCATGAAACTGGAGTATTTACTAATATTGATTTTCCTTTGACTCTTCATTCTCTGTGAAGCCTTCAACCTGTCATAGGAAATAGGAAAATGCAGTATAAGGATATAAAAAACTAAAAGAAAGATTGAATACCTCAACATTTCACAGAAACTCCGTTCTCCATTGAAGCTCTACAATTAAATATAAGTGATTTCACTCTCACATACAGACTATGGGGTCTTGTTGCAACACCAAAGTCTACTATGGAAGCTAGGGTTACAAAGCCCTCAACTTTCTCTTCCAACTCTCTCCAAGAGCTCTCTCTTCAAACTCACATAATGCACAAATTTCGAGAGTCTCCTCAGTTCCCTTCTTTAATGAGTTTAGGATTGTCTTTTCATCTTCACCTTCCCTTTTTTTCTTTTCTTTTTATTAAATTCACTTTTATAAAGTCACTTTATGATACTTCACTTTATAAAGTTAAAGTGACATCCAACTTGCCTAGGAAGTATCATCCTTTCTCGTTCTTTGATAAAGTCTCCTTAGGAAAATTTAAGTCCCCTTATTAATTATTTCCCTGCTTTAGCCTACAAGAACCACTTTAGTTTAGTGGACTCTGTCATAAGCTTCCTATGGGGATGGGGACATTACACCATAGTAGATGAATCCAGGTGAAGGATACCTACATGAATGAGAATGAAAACTCCAACATAGTTTCAATTCCATGATATTTGCAAACAATTTGGAGCCTATAATGCATTTATTTAAAATTAAATGATCGACATTGTGATATACGAAAAATCAAACTTGAAACTCCAAATTTGTAGGCTTGTGGCTTGCACTACCTAAAACTTCAAATCTATCACCTCGTGGCTTGCACTACGTAAAACTCCAAATCTGCCAATTTGTGGCTTGCACTACTAAGATATGCTACTCTAGCATTGAAAAGAGTAGTTATTGGGTAGGAGAAATAAAATAAAGTAAAAAATTAAACGCCTAAATTGGAATTTCAATATTGCAAGGCCTAGAAAATGAATTTAGGTGAAGGATACCTAAATGACTGAAAATGAACACTCCAACATAGTTTCAATTCCATGATATTAGAAAACAATTTGGAGGCTATCATTTACCAAATTTCCAACTTCTGGTTTGATCTTTAAACTTTAGAACCATGAAGGAAAGCCAATTTAATTCCTAAATTTTATTGATGAATGTTATATATGAATCCCATCAAACTCAACCCACTTATAATCCATGGTTCTAGTAGGAGAACCTTCAAAAATGATGGGGCAGTGGATTCTATGGAATGATCAAAGCATTCCGTGACGAGAATGATTGGTTTTGTATTCATTTATGATATCAAGAGTTTATGGGTCCATAGTTGCAGAGGAAAACAAATAATTTATCACAGTGGGTTCATTAATTTTGGAGGAAAGGAGTTTTAGGGTATTATGGATTTCGAGGGGAATATTGATTGGGCTTTGTGGTTTCATTGGGTTTTCAAAGAACAAGTGTTGCGTTGATTGGTTTCTTCCAAGTATATCGGTGGGTCCATTTATTTGTAGCTGGGATACTGGTGGGTTTTTTAGTTATTGAGGGATTCAATACTTGTTATTGTTGGATATATAGTCTTTGTAACTATAGGGTTTAATGGTTTATCAGGCTATACAGGGAATATGTACTATATCATTTTTTGTTATCTATGTTGCGAGTTTCTAGGAAAGGGGGACCCAAGGGCAAGGGTTTTAATGATGATTGGAAGTTCAACTAAATTTCAATGGGATGATATATAGGTTTGATTTGAAACACATTGCAGACAAACTATATGTTCTATTGATGTTAATTATCCTTATAACTCCATGTACACCTACCCTATTTTTTGTGATTTCATGAAATTTGTTCAAAATATTAACTACTTTAGGAGTCTAATTTCACTAGAAATATATGTTGTAGGCTATAGGAGATGGTGAGCATGATATCACATGCCTTTACTTTGGAGTGGCTTTAAAATTTCTTTAGGCCGCTTCATTGTTGGAGTCTTCCAATCTCTAGAATGCAAAGCATGAAGAAATATCTCAGGATCTTTGACTAAGTCCCATAACGAGATAGAAATTGTGATGAAATTTTTTATTATTAATATTTTGTTTTTAGCTAATTTGGATATGAACTTGAATAATATGTACTTTTGGAAAAAATTTCAAGTATTTCTGAAATATAAGAATGATGATTCTTATTTTGATAGGGTGGCTTATCTATTTTCTTACATGTATTGTGCCTCAACATATAAGAGAAACAAAGAACTAAAAATTGTTTCTCTTGCATATAAATGTATGGGAGTGGCACACGAGGATTATGATTTCAAAAAATTCATGTTTAACCAAAGATTGACATGAGCTACGTGCAACGTTTAAGAATGTTCCTCTTGGTAAATTAACTAATCCTATATTTTCCTATTATGAATGTTGCTTATGCAAGCATACATGATTGAAAATTAAGGTCGTCTAGTATCAATGATTCTTCCATGCTAATACTGTGGTGAAGGAAATGTGTCCAAAGCTGGTAGCCATCTCTCCTATCCCTCATAATCTCATTTGATGGTGAATATTGCTGACCTGTAATGTGTCTGACAACCATCCAATGACTAATATACTAATATAGTCCCAAAAATTCTCTCTACCACCTACTTTATTCTTGCAACTGAAATAAGTGTAGTTGGTTCCATGAGCTCTAAATGATTTTTGGTTCCTCTTCCCAAGTCTTCCTTGAACCTTATTTTCATTACTATCCTATATTTCTGTCCACCCACCTTTCCACTCCTCACTGAGTTTCCCTTTGTTTCCCCATTGAGCCTTCTTCTCTTTTGGTTTTTCTGGGGTTGATCTAAGACTTGTTGTAAGCCTGTAATAGACTCCTAAGACGTGCTTCTCTTATCTTTGGACATTTGTCTCATTTCTATATAATCAAATGAACAATATAATATGAATTAAAATGGCTAAAACCTTCTCCAATTTTACAAACTAACATGTTAATGCTTCATCTAGGGATGTCCCTTAAAAATGGTATTTCGAGTTTGAGGTGATTTTTTTTTATATGAAATATGCAATTTAGATTGTGTAGACACGACATTGTTGATTTCTTTTGTTAACCAAATTTCACAGATAATCATTTTAAGGATTTTCCTTGCTTTACCAAGTTGCAGAAAATTTCCTTTCTTATTTGTTTTCAATATAACTTTTTAACTAGTGGTATGACCAAAGAGGAACTAGACAAAGAGATTATCACTGGAAACACACTAAATAGAAACCATTCAATAGTTGTGGCAAGACATTTACAACTTGTGCTAATTCTAGTTACTTTTTTTTGTTTTACTAGATTAATTTGTTTGTAATTATTGTTGTGTGGGTCATGCCATATGGGTGTGATGTTGAGGTAACTCTATTGAATTATTTTTTATTAAGTTAAAAATAGGGGTAGCGTGATTATAGATTTTATAAATATGATGTCATTATGTATTGAGAAATTTTTTAAAATCAATGCATATATCCTCACATAATTCTTTAAAGGGTGCTAATTCAATGGCAGAACAACTGCCTTATAAGCAGGAGGTTGGTGGTTCGATTCCATTGTGCCCTAACATGAATTAATCAATGATATTGTAGTTTATTTTTAATTAAATATTTTTTAGATACAACTTGAGTGCGCATAATGGTTACGAGCATGTGTTTCCCCTTAAGAGGTCACAGGTTCAAAACTAGACGGAGGTAGAGTATGTATGCCTATGCAGACTTAGTAGTCAAATCACTAGTGGGTCCCTTGTCCCACAAACAAGGGGGTCTCATACACTAATTTGGTGTCTCGCATGGCCATGACCTTAAAATTGGATAATAATAATAATAATATTGATTTATTTCAATAGTGTGATATTTTTGTGGATTCATTGTTTTATATTGTAAGGAGACAAAAGCGATACCATTTTGTCTTCAAATATACTTCTTTATTGTCTCTATAACGACAATAGCAAGGATTAAAGATATATTCTGTTTTTTTTGTATTGTCTTAAATATTGTTTTGGATGATAATAATAATAATAATAATAATAATAATTTATTTCAATGGTGTGATATTTTTATGGATTCATTGTTTTATATTGTCTCTAAGGAGACAAAAGCGATATTGTATTGTCTTCAAATATAATTTTTTAATGTTTCTATAAAGATAATAGCTAGGATTAAAGGCATATTGTGTTTTTTTTGTATTGTCTTTAAGCAGTTGTCTTACATTATTGTCTTAAAAAAATGTCTCTATAAAAACAATATATAACACAATAATTATTGTCTCTTAGGAGGCAATTTTATTTTTGTCTCTAGAGAGACACAATTTGAAACATATTATATATTATTTTTATAGAAACAATAAATTTAAGATACCCATTTAAAAACAATATTTAAAACCATACAAATTTTTTTTTCTCTCAAGTCACGACAATTTGCTAAATCACCCCTATGTATTATAATGATAATTTTTTTCAAATTTTATTTACATTTTTCCTATTTTAAAAATATAATGATGACATGGACTCACCAAATTCAGTTTAGAAAACCCAAAAGTTGACTCGTTAAAGTCCGCCATTTATGTTTTATATTTCGTATGGAAATTGCAAGGCACTACAATATTTTATGGCCCAACGGATCTTTTATGGAGATGCAACTACCACCCAGTAGCGGTTGCCGCCAACAAAAGTATACTCTGGAAATGGGATGCTCATGGGTGCCTTCAACCTTTCTTTCTTCACACATCCCAACAAAATATATATATATCCATCTCCCAACACGAGAGGTCATAGGCTGTGGAGAAGTGAGAGTCAACCGCAGGAAAGTCATTATCCTATATATTTAATTAAAATTTATCAATATTTATCATATAAGTTTATTAATAATTATATATTATTGATTTATATTTATACATATGACATATAATGTTTTATTAAAAAATGTCATTATCCTACATATATTTTATTTGATTGGAATAAGTCATTATCATAAAAACATTGGAGTAAGAGAGACATGGGAAGGTTTTCATATCTTCATATGATTATAAGAAATGATGATATAAATTTAATTTTTTTATAGAACAATCAAAACATATTTTTATAAAACTATATATATGGTATTTGAGGGAAAAAAAGCAAAATGATATAATCTTTCTATTGCATTAGCTAAACTTTCTTATTTATTCTAAATCAGAAGTGTAAGGAATTTGATTAAAAATTTAAATATGACATATTTAATAATTAATTCAAGAACATAATCAACAATTTCTTATATATTAAATATGTTAAAATTTAAGATTTATATTTTTAATAAAAATATTTAAATTATTAATCAATATAAAACATATTTTCATATTTAATATAAAAACATTTTCTTATTTATTAATTAATTTATTTAAAATTTTTTATGATAAAAATTATTTTAAATATTAATGTTGTTGCAATATGAAGATTATCGTTTTTCTAGTTTGATGGAAAAAGACATTTTTCTTAAATAAGGTTATTTCAAAAGAAAAAAACTATTTATAAAAGAGGAAACGAAAAAATATATAAAACAAGGAGGGTTGCACAACAACTAGTCCCTGCTTTAAGTGGGAGGAGCAGGGAGTGGGTGGTTGAGGACTGCATGGGTTGACTTCGAAGTTAAAGCTGTTGTGCGTGATTTTATTCCCAAAAATTGCAACATCGATTGTAAAGACATAGAACTATTGCTAAGACATAAGCGATGCTTATGCATGTGTAAACTCTTCATCGTACCAATTTTCAAGGCCAGGTGTAGATACCAGTACTCGATCGAGTCGATGGCAGTCATAGCTGGGTTGGGATACTTAGGATGGGCTACTCAGCCGATTGACTCAGCTACTCGAATCCGCTAAGATCCTCGAGCCGGAGACATTCATTGATAAGAAGTCACATTGAGCACCTCACATAGACGATCATAGACAGATAGAAGGTCGTTCCAATAGGAAATCATACCTCGAACTCTGTCCATGTAACTAAGCACATGGATTGATACGTGTTATATGCAGTAGCTAGCCACCTCATAAGCTAGAAAATCGTGGTTGAACATTATTGCTTCATGTATTTGCTTTAATTACTATGTAATATAGTTACCTTAAACATGCAATTAATACTAGGGTGCTCTGTTGCTGCTAGTACAATGATAGCTAGCCCTAGGTAGGAAAGCTTCAAATGACACATCTTAGTGCTCCTTCCCATGGGTACTGCCCTGTGTTCCTTATATAGCTCAAGGCCACGCTGCAGTCCCCTTCGAGATAACCATTACAACATGGCAGCATGCATGTAAGCTATAGACCAAATCTGCTCCATCTCGCCTCATTGATCAATCTCAGTCCCTCGTCTTCGTGACTAGGTTATCTAGTTCTCCTTTTCAGTTGTATCTAGTTTTCATTTCCTTCTCTCTAGCTCAAGTCCCATCGACATACTTAGACTGACTACTATTGAGACACCATTGACCACTAGTTGGAAGTGATAGCTTGATGAGACTGTTGAAGAAGGAATATTTACTAGCCATACTAGTCTAACAATGGTATTCCTTCTCGCCTCTTATGTCCTCCCTCTCACCTCTCCTTTCGCCCCAATACCCCCCATTCTACTTGTACACTTAAAACCTATCTGGTGCACATTGGAAAACCTGATTATAGCTTCTTTCTTTCTTTATAAACCATGCAACGCCCTTTGCCCAATCTATCTCCCTAAAACCTCCTGCTATGGTCCACCCTTGGAAAATCTCCAGGTGGTGGGCGTCCATTTGCCATTGATTTGTTCAGGTTGGATGAGTCGACATAGGGTCCTTATGAGTTCGTCACAAAGTCTACAAGAGACCAAATGAATGAAATTTTTACTATACGATGCATTATATGATCACAAATTCATGTGGGGGGATCGATAAAATGTTGTACGTTACCAGCTAGTTTATCCCTCGTTGATCCAAGGGAAAAGTATGCAAAGCTTCTTATTCGATGCACTATTGAGAGCTTTTATTGGGTCTGAATTGAATGGTTTTTCTTTCTCTTGGGTATGTATTTAACTGGGTATATTGAACTGAGTATGGTGAACGAGGTTTGTTTCAAAGTTATTGGTGTGCTAGGGTCCTTCCATCTCGATATTTTCACTAGTGATGGGGCCTTCTCTCTCATGAGATCTCTCTAAATGTCTATCCAGGAAGCAAACAACAGTGGAAATTATTCATATCGAGAAGAAAATGTGTTATTTGATTGATCATCGTTTAGTTTCTCCCCGGCCATTTCTCTAATTAGAGGTGGGAGGACGTCACTAACAGACCCATCCTTGTCGAGTCCAGTTGGAAGTATGAGCTAGAAGGTCAACATGAACCTCTAGTCACATGGTGGAAGCTCTAATCATGTAGAAGCTCTAGTCAGTGCATGAAGTCCGGTCGACGGTGCATGAATGAAGCTCTTGGTATGCAACATTCGCCGATGATTGTATAGTAATGAATAATAATAATCCTTGTATGCAACATTTACTAATGACTATAATCTAATTATCTAATACTCCTCGCTAGTATGCAACATTTACCAATGATTATATACTATTGAAAAAGAACTAGAAAGGGACATAGATGATCAACTCAGAAGTCAACTAGGTTAGGAACCTTGACCTATAGAAGCCAGGTCTAAAGATTTCTTGTCAAATGTTTTCACCAACCCTTTTAGCTTGCCCAAGTCACAAACCCTTTTCGCACAAGTATAATCTTCTAGTACATATAATTAAGGATTGTTGACTTAAATTTAGTGGCATTATTCAAGATATATTCTTACAAATAAGAACATGTATGCATGGTAAATTCTTAACATCACAATTCCCTAAAATCATGATTCCCTGAAATCACCAATTGTTTGCATAAAAAGAATGCTCTTGAAACAATTGTGGTTGTTGTGGTCTATTATTGTTGTGGTTTTAATAAAGGCACGGACCTGGTGCTCGAACACATACGAACTGTGCGGTGATCAAAGACTCGTTTATAGATTCCGATGCTAAAAATAAATAAATCGATACCTCTACATACATTCCCATACCAAAAAGATGTAAATAAAACTACAAATAAATGGAAAGTATGAATTTGTTTTTTAATTTTCATGTAATATTGGTGAGTGGGTGGAATCATAGATGTCATTAGTGGGAAAGTATCCTTGGAAAGAGATCCAAGTTTTGTTTTGCATGGAATCTGCATGTTGTCACCTAAAATATGCATGTTTATTCACATATTTTCATGAACATGTTGTTTATTCACATATATTTGCACAAACATCGTCTAGCTTTTCAACTATGGACTCTTAAATTTCTCAAAAATGGTTGCCATAATGGTAATTATGGCCTGTTATATGTGTGGATTTACAGTGGCCTGCTATAAGTGTGGACCGGTGGAATTAGAGGAGAGAGATTGATAGAGCGCACTAGACGGATGCCTCTAGTTGCAGATTGTCATTCCTGGCTGCCTTCTTTTTGCAAAAGAAAGAGCTAGTTTAGGCTCGCCCCAGCTGCCATAGTTACAATACAGAAGCATGCATATGGGTATTTGAAGTTATTAAATGGAAACCGACCTACAAATTATGCTTGGCCTGTATCTTCTGGTACACCTAGTGGAAAAAGATGGATGGTGGAAGAAGAAGAAGCTCTATGGTGTGAAATACACAGATTCGGTCTTGATAACTAGAAGGAAATCAAGGAACACAAGCCATTGTTTAAGAGCATATCAATTGTACAAGAACAAAATGAAGCAGAGCATCTGGCGTTAGAAGATTTGGAATCTATATTGATTAAGCATAGGAGAAGAGTAGAGAAGCAATGGCGATGGTTTGAAACACAGTCCTCATATAGGATGTGCTTGGAGAAGATGATAAGAGATGCCTTGCACCAAAGCATTGTGTATAAGGAACAAGGAAGGTCGAATCAAGCTACTTGAAATGCCCTCATGGCAAGGCTGGAAACATAGAAGGCTAGATGTGACATTTGAGATGAAACTTATCAAGAAAATCAAACAGAAAGAAGATCTACAGTTGCTACTCCAGCCATGTATGGAACAATCCAAGAAAAGGCTTCAAAGTGATGATACTTCAAGTTGCTCCAAGGAAAATATAAAAAAGGAATTGGAGGAATTTCCAAATTGCTACCTTATAGATACTAGATGTGTTCATTTTGCAAATATAGTTGTAGCTGATCTCAAGGAAGCATTTGATACAATAGTGAAGCACGATGAAAACTTCCTCCTATTCGTGAGAGTAAGGAAGAATACTCTATAGGTAAGCAACATGTTTGCATTTTTTGATCATTGCCATCCTGCATTGCGTGACATACTTGACATGCTGTAGAGTGTGACATAGGAGGGCTTAAATGGCGTTGGGTTGCAAGCAATTGAGACCATTCTCTCTTGGCAGCCTCATGCTCTTCTTTGGCGAGTCTCGTGCTCTTCTTTGGCGAGCCTCATTTGTGTCGAAAAAATCCAACTGATGACCTCTATGAAATTGAAAATTTTCAATACACAGGTGCCCTATATAAGTCCTTACCTCCATAGGATATCTTACTTTTTTCGATCTTCAGGAATGACATGAAGATAATCCTCTGCATAAGCTGGTAGTTGTTGCATAGAAAGGTAATGGAATCTTCAAACAATAATACACCTCCTCTTGTCTCACCACACTCACCACTCTCGCCACTCTCGGCACGCGCATTTTCATGCAGTCTCGCCACATGCATTTTCATGCAGGCCACCGTTCTGAAATAAGACAATGTAGGTTTGTCTCCACAAAATTAGATATCAGTGGACATTATCCCAACCAATAAATGCTTGGGAATTAATGTTAGCATTAAGCTAGCATTGTGCTTGTGTAATAGTGATCGGAAATAAATGAATAATTATAACGTATGTTTCTGCTACCCCCCTCGGGAAAAGGCCAAATAAAACAGGAAATCACTATGTGCTTGAAAACTTTGATTATACTCGATTAATCAACACTAATAAACAACACAACTAATAGTAACCTTGTCGTTTTCGATCACTATAATCCCATGCCAACACGACAGGGAGTAAAAAATAAAGAGAAAAGATATGAGGAGACCGAAAAAGAAAAAAAGAATCAGAACACCGAGAAATCTATATCTTCAATATTCACACATAAAACGCATGTCTGCGACAAAATTCACTCATCCTTACTTTTTTTTCTTTTATCTTTTCCGTTTGTTTTGTTTTTGTTTTCCACATTATTTTGACACCATATTAATCATTCCTAACTTTCCATCTTTTGGTTAATTTTGTTTCATTGGGGGAGTGATGATTTTATATCCTTATTAACATTGTGATATCTTGGATAATTACTTTGTTTGTTTCATTGGGGTGGTGATGATTTAATATCTTTATCAATATATTGATATCTCGTTAAATTATTTTATTCTTTAGTTTAATGTATTATTTAAATAATAGATTTTGCATTTAAAATAATGCTTGGTATGTTGTTTACTACATATTAATTCAACTTAACAGGATGATGTATGGTTTACATCATAAAACGATGTATTTTGTATTTATTACATATTTATTTCATTGATAAGTTACAATTTAGTTAAAATCAAGGTGATTAGTAAGATAATTCTTCAGAGGGAGTGTTTGGTAATAAGAGGGAACACACATAGCACATCCTAGAATCAATTAATTTCTTATCCAAGCCACCATGTGTGGGGAAAAGGGATGATTAAGGTTTAATGATTTAATGAGGAGGGAGAGTGTTAGAAATTGGAGAGTAAGAGATTGTTTATACAACTAATTACATACTAAGTATATTATTATTGAGTATATAAAAAATTATATATATAGTTGTAAATTACCAATTTCTAGATGATAAGATAAAAAAAAAGGTAGATCTATGAGTTTTAGATTTCCATCTCGGGACACATAATGACAACTCACAAGAATCTAAAACACATAAGCATTACTTCCAATACCCTCTTTTAATGCTTACATGTATCCAATATTGAAAACACACATTACAACATCTCTGTCATATTTGTTTGATAAGGTCATTACTAACACTCATATCCACTCTGAAGTCTCACGGCTATCGCTCTTTTCTTCATCACACTTTTGAGCTTCCCACTTGATCCATTTAAGACATAACTGCTTCAGACCATTGTTGACATACTTTGCAGAATTGACGCTTCTCAACCTTCCGGAGCACAATAGGTTAGTCTCGATACTGCACCATCCTATGGAATTGCCACCATCTATTGAATCCATTACCCTCCACAACATTCATCAGTTATCTAGGATAACATTCTAGGTACATAATGCCTTTGGCAGACAATTCTACAACTGGACTTTTTGAAAAATAACCTGTACTGACGCTTCCGGAGCATGACGGATCACACCAGCTTAACCTTATTAAGAACTATCGGTAACTAATACTCCTATAACAAAAAAAGTCACATTAATTTATTCAATAATTAACATATTCTTTATGGTCTTACATCATTTGATTTTTGCACAATACAACAATATCACACCTCTAAATATCAAATCCACACCAATTTAAGTAATTAAAAAAATGGAAAATAAACTGCTTAGTAATGAAAGGGAGTTGTCTTTAGTGTGACTTTTTGGAGTTTCCGGTGCCGGCTTAAAAATTTGTGATGAAATCATGATTTGTGTTATTTAAACTAGTTTTTTGATTCTATATATAGATTCAGCGCCGGTGAAAAACCAGTAGGGCACTTTTATTGTGTAAGGTTTACCCATCAAACTTGTAATTTCAATAAATTCCTACCAAATTTTAGAGAAATTAAACAATAAAAATCCACCGAAAAAAATTCCAAAAAAACACAATACAACTCCATAATGAAAATAACAAAGCCCTTCACAACAAAAACAATTAACCACTTCTCGGACCAAATAACCACACATATATGCTTCTCATTATGCATTGGCATGAGTCTACAGTTCCAGGCAATGACTCCCATGCGGTGAATACAATATCATATTCCAGGATCTATACAAAAAGAATCTCCTCATCAATTTAAATAATGAGAAGGTAATAATTTGAACGCTGAATCTACGCTGCCACGATTTCTAAGACATACAAATATAAAATTTGGAAACCATTTGGCCAAATCTCCATCTTGCAAAAATGAACATCTGATTAATAATCTTGCAGAAACGAGCATCTAACAGATATGCCAGCTGATGCATGTAATATGCCCATCACCTTTTTTGGTGCATCCTATTAGATCAGAGCATACATAACGCACAACAGATTTATACTCAGAGACTTAGACAACAATAGCAGAGAATATTTCATAGAGACAAACAAATGGAGAAACAACAAGATTACTCAGTCAGAAACAGCGAAATAGATAAAACAATCACTGGAGAACAGAAATCACTTTGCATTACATAATAGGCTTGGGCCTTGGCTTGCTTTCCTTGGCCAGAGAAATTACAAATTTATAGAGGCAGAAGAAGGAACTAGAATCCTGTATGTGATTCAGATGGAGATCTGGAATGATCTAGAAACTAATGGCAGTGTAGAAAGATCTAGTATCCTGGAGATCTAGAAAGATCTGATCTAGAAGGATCTAGAATCCTGCGTGAATTTGGCTTCACACTTAACATTCTCCCACTTGAATCCAAATATGAGTCATCAAGTCACACCGAGTCCTACCATGCCTCTACATAACTCATGTTTATTTTGTGGTAGAATCTTAGTGAGCATATCAGCAGGGTTCCTATCTGTATGGATCTTTCCAAGGATAACTGTTCTTCCTCCAACACATGCTGGATCCAATGGTACCTTAAGTCAATGTGCTTGGATTTTGAGTGAATGGCACTCTGACTATCACAATATAACACATACTTGTCCTGCTTTATTCATATCTCCCCTAGGACTCGCTGCATCCACAACATCTCTTTACAAGCTTCTATTGCAGCTATGTACTCTGCTTTTGTTGTAGAGAGGACTACTATTCTTTGTAGCCTTGACACCCAAGATACTGCTACAACTGCAAATGTATACAAATAACCTGTAGTGGAATTTTTGGTGTCCATATCTCCAGCGATATCCGCATCTGTAAATCCTTCAACCACAGTCTCATCATTACCAAAACATAAACAATAATGACTAGTACCCTTGAGATACCTCAAAATCCATTTTACTGCTTGTCAATGTTGTTTGCCTGGATTGGCAAGGAACCTACTCACTACTCCCACTGAATATGCAATGTATGGTTGTGTGCATACCATGGCATACATCAAACTGCCAACTGCTGAAGCATAATGAATCCTGCTCATATCTTCCTTCTCCTTGTCATTACTAGGACATAATTCAGTACTCAGCTTGAAGTGGGTTGCAAGGGGTGTACCAACTGGCTTGGCATCCTTCATATTAAACTTGTCAAGCACCTTCTTGGTATATTTTTCTTGTGACAGCCACAACCTTTTGTTTTTTCTGCATGCATAATCCGCATGCCCAATATCTGTTGTGCTGGTCCCAAATCCTTCATTGCAAATTTGCTACCCAAATCTTTCTTCAACTTATTGATCTTATTCTTATCATGCCCAATAATTAACATGTCATCCACATATAACAATAATAAGATATACTTTCCTTGATCATACCTCTTGATATAGACACAATGGTCAGCTTCCAACCTCTGAAAACCATGTTCCAACATGAATGAATCAAATTTCCTGTACCATTGTCGAGGTGCCTGTTTCAACCCATAGAGACTCTTCTTCAACCTACAAACAAGGCCTTCTTTGCCTTTTTCTATGAAGCCTTCTGACTGCTCCATATAAATTTCTTCATCCAATTCACCATGAAGGAATGTAATTTTTACATCTAATTGTTCACATTCTAGGTATAAAGCAACAACTAGACCAAGAATGACTCTAATGGATGACATTTTAACAACAGGTGAGAAAATTTCGGTGAAGTCAATACCTTCTTTTTGGGCCTAGAAGATCTGCGAACCAACTGTGGTGGTGCATTATCAGGTTGAATCTCCTATAAAGTTTCCTGCAAGATTCCTTCTTCTTATTGTTCATCATTTTCCACTTGTTGCTCTTCATGCTCCTGAATTTGCTATTCATTTTCTTGTATTGGTGGTATGTTTTCCTGCGGCTCTTCAAACCTATGAATAACCTTCTTGACCTCCAACTCGCCTACAATTCTCTTGAACATTTCTGACTCATTAAATATAACATTCATGCTTCTAATAATTTTATGTTTGACTGGATCCCACAGATGATAACCAAAATTTTCATCTGCATATCCGAAAAAATGCATTTCACAGATTTATCATCTAGCTTAGTTCTATTTTCTTTGGGAATATGTATGAATGTTTCACATCCAGAGATTTTCAAGTGAGAATAATTCAAATTCTTACCAGTCTAAACTTCTTCAGGGATACCTCCATCCAAGGTTGTAGTTGGAGATCTATTTATGAGGTAGCAAGTGGTCCTGACTGCTTCAGCCCAAAAATTCTTCTCCAAACTGGAATTAGACAACATACTTCACACCTTCTCCATAATGGTGCGATTCATCCTTTTTGTGACACCATTCTGTTGAGGAGTACCATGAATAGTCTTCTCATGCTTTATGCCAAAACTGTTACAATATTCCATAAATGCATTTGAGCAATATTCTCCACCATTAGCTGTTCTTAAACACTTCAACAATTTGTTAGTCTCTTTTTCAACATCAACATGGAATTTTTGAAATATTCCAAACACTTCACTTTTACTTTTCATAGGATATGCTCAAACCTTCCTGGATGCATCATTTATAAATGTTATAAAATATGATGCTCCTGCTAATGATTTGATGTTAACAGGCCCAAACACATCTAAGTGTACCAATTCTAACACATTTTTCTTTCTGTCATGGCCACCTCTAAGGAATGAAACCCTTTTTTGTCTACCATATATACAATGCTCACAAAGATCAAGATTGTAGGATTTCAAACTTGGCAATAAATTTTTATCAACGAGGATTTTTAAACCCTTCTCGCTCATGTGACCCAAACGCTTATACCATAGATTTGCTGAATTTCCTTCTTTTGTGACAACAACCAAATCTGATTTTCCTATCAGTGTCTTCAATGTGTATAATGTTCTTGTCTTGGGTTCTTTACTATGACCAATGCACCTTTGTTAATTTTCCAGCCTCCTTTTCCAAAGCTTGTGGAATCGTCTTCATCATCCAGTCATCCCATAGACATTAAACTCATGTGCATTTCTGGTACATGTCTGACCTGTTTCAACAATATATCGTGTCCATCTCTCATCTTGATCTGGACATCTCCCACTCCAACATACTGCAAAAATGATTATTCCCCAAATGCACTCTACCATATTCACCAGGATTATATGAAACAAAACTATCTTTCCATGGGGTTACATGGTGAGATGCCTCGGAATCAAGGATCCAATCAAAGCCACTGCTAGATGTATATACACATGCATCCTCTACTGAAACAGTAAACAACACATCACCATCTGTGGCTACAACAGTAGTCTCACCTTCATTTGTGCTGGATGACTTGTGATTTGTACTAGATGGTCTCTGATCCTTTTGTCATTTCTTTCAGAATTGACATTCTTTCTTCATGTGCCCGGGTTTTCCACAATGAAAGCAGATAATTCTGCTTCTCCTTGATTTTGATCTACCTCTTGATCTTGATCGCCCTTGCTGGCCTCGATCCATTCTCCTACCACGATCAGCTAGAGCTAGAGCCTCTCCTCCCTGGTTTTCCACGATTGACTTGCGTCGCAACTCCTCATTCATTAAACTGCTACTGACATCATCAAACTTCAGAGTCCCTGTGGTTGCTGAAGTGCTCATAGGTACAATTAAATTTTCCCAATTGTCTGATATAGAACACATCAACAATATGGCTCTAATTTCATCATCTAAAATGATTTTAACAGAGGCAAGTTGATTAGTAATAATATTAAATGCATTCAAGTGTTCAGCAACTGAAGCACCCTCCTTCATTTTGAGATTATAAAGCTTCTTCATCAAAAACACTTTGTTTGATGTCGTGTTTATCTCATATAGGTCATGGAGCTTCTTCCATAATCTTTCAACCGTCCTTTCTCCGGACACATTGAAATACACATTCTTTGCTAAATATTGGCGGATTGTTGCAATCGCCTTTCTATCTGACTTACTACACTCTTCATTTGTCATCGATGAGGGTTTCTTTGTTGTGCCCTCAATCGGCAAACACTGATCCTTTAAAATCAGTATATCCTCTATCTGTGATTTCCATAGGGAAAAATTAACCCTGCTCAATTTCTCCATATCTGTAACTGTTGTCTCCATTTTGAATCAAATCCACGCCCCAAAACACAAAAACTCCACTTAAAAATAAAACTTTAATTATTATTCTTTAAAATTTAGTAATAATGACCTTCCTCCTAAAATACCCTTTTCAAAATTCCTGCTCCTTTTTAAAATATACTTTTCAAAATTCCAACATATAATATAAAAAATATATATAATGTTTTAACCTTTTCACATTTCAAACATACATATGTTGGTTTGAGAAAAAAACTTGACATATACATGCAAGCTTGATGTAAAGAAAAACTTACGAACACCATGTTTCAACTCCAAACTCCACGGATCTCCATGTTTCAAACTCCAGCAACATGTTTCAACATAGATCCATGATCTTGTTTTTCTTGTAGCAACTGTCTTTTTAGTTCTAGCGTTCCTCAGCGATTTCCTGGACAGATCCTTCAACAGCGCCAGGGGTAACAACCAACGTTTTAACGAACGCTGCTAGAATAAGGCGATGGCACTAAGCGGCTTGCACAGTGGATATTCGACCCTAGCTTTGATACCAGTGGTTAGATCAGAGTATAAATAACGCACAGTAGATTTATACTCAGAGACTTAGACGACAATAGCAGAGAATATTTCACAGAGACAAACAAATGGAGAAACAACAATATTACTTAGTCGGAAACAACGGAATAGATAAAAAAAAAGCACTAGAGAACAGAAATCACTTTGCATTACATAACATGCTTGGGCCTTGGCTTGCTTTCCTTGGCCAGAGAAATTACAAATTTACAGAGATAGAAGAAGGATCTAGAATCCTGTGTGTAATTCAGATAGAGATTTGAAATGCTCTATAAACTAATAGTAGTGTAAAAAGATCTAGAATCCTGGAGATCTAGAAAAATCTAGAATCTTCCCTAAATTTAGCTTCACATTTAACACATCCAGATTCAATTTTGCCGAATTCCCTTTTCTGCCGGACCTCTTGAACTTTTGGTGCATCCAGATTCGATCTTGCTGAATTCCTTTTTGCCCTCTTGAGCTTTCGGTAACTTAACCAGCGTAACAGAACTGGGCGCTTTGGTTATTGTTTCCAACGCAGGCTTCCAATATTTGCAGCTCATGGCTAATCGCCTCACCTCTACGCTTCTGCTGCAAAATTTGCTGATAACAAGTGCCAGGCCGCTGTCTCTTTTAGACACCATAGAATTTCGATTAGGCTCGTGTTGATCAAGAAGAGATCCCTCTTGGTATGACAGTGAAGACATTTCCAAATTAATACAATGTACTAGAACAAACAATTTTGAATTTATTGAAATAACATGGCAGGATAGACCAAAAACTTGACGTTGATGGTCCTCGTCCTCTCTGTGCGTAGCCCGGCGATTCCAACGAACAGGACCAGATCAAGGAGCATACACTCGGCTCTCTGACAAATGTGACACAACCAACAAATAACAGAGAGCCCTCAATCAGATTCTAAATAGACGTGAAATATTTCTCGCCCCACTTTTTTCCAAAAAAATACGCGATATGGCAGCAGCAAATGAAATTCAAACAAGCTCCGTGCCCCTTCTCTTTTCAGACACTCGGCTCTGATCTTATTTGGCTGCAAGTAGGATGCTCTCTAACTTACACATGTACGAACACACATCTGGAATCACTCACACAGAAAACTAAACTATTTACTCTCTCACATAGTAGTATATCACCTAAGCCTGCTCTATTTACAAAGAATTAGCGTTGTTCAACATTCCAGGATCACAACCCCTCTCGAAGTCTCCGCTGAACCTGCTCTTATATTACTTTAGAAATGAAGATTAAGATAGATTTTTCACACAACAAATCGTACACTCTCGCATTATTATTAAACATATAACAAATTATATATAGAGTTGTAAATCACGACTTTTTAGAGGATAAGGCTGAAAAAAAAATGGATATATGATTCACAATGGCTTATATACAATTCATTTACATAGGAAATAACAACTTCTAGATGACTATCTAGACACACACACAATGAAAACTCAAAATAACCTAAAACACATAAAAACATTACTTTCAATAGAAATTAGATGTGACACTCTCAAAAATTTATATAAAAGCAAATCTACAAATAAATTCATTAATGTGGAAGGTGGTGACAATGTGGTGTAGAAGCCATTATGTACAAAAACTACTCAAACTCAAGCATGGTACAATATCAATGCACAACTATAATGATACAAGGATTGTAGTGAGCTATGATGATGGTGCATTGATAGGTGTCGAGGACAAGGTGAGGGTTATAACTTGAGCTAGAAGAATAAGCAAACATTGTTTTAAATTTTGGGGAGGAGATGGAGACTTTGTAGGCCCACTTGAGCTTGTAATTGAGAGGTGTATATACTCAACTCTATCAAAGTATCCTCACTCCCCATCTTACACAACATAGTTTAGTGGAGTTGTTATTTCATAGTGGCAATCAAAGAATTTCAGTGACTGCAAGTAGTTTCTAGTCCTCTCCTAGTAAATGGAGAGAGTGGTTGTGTTCTCTAATAGTGTTATAGTGGTAAGGATGAAGGGAAGGTGCACATGGAAGATGAGAGCTAGTGTTTGTCTCATACAAAGGGTCTCTAGCTCTAACCCACATTTCCCGAAATGTGGGTGGAGAAGGATGCGAAGGAAGAGGAGTAAGTTCAAGAAACATTGACAGGGGTGGTTAGAGGGAATTGGTAGAAATTGAGGTAACACTCCAATGAAAACAAATAGCGATGAGTGGGGCTTAAATTATGCATGGGGTTGAAGGATGGATGAAGGACTTGGTTGAGTCCCACACAGAAAACCAAGTTTTGATGGGGGAAATGTATTGGTTAGTGAAAACCATGATTTCCTAGACCTTATAAGAAAGAATATAGAAGTACCAAGACGTCAAACGAGTTGATTTGTGCTTTTGAGGGCAAGTTCAAAGTCTTCTATAAAGGGGAATTTCAGGTCAACATTTTGGTGAAGAAGTCTATGGACAAGATGCTATAGACAAGAGTGAAGTTGCTGCATAACTCTAGAGGCATGCCATCTAACCCTATTTGTCTTACCGAGAAAGTTAATCCCTCTTCTAGATCCCTGACCATTCTCGAATCCAACATGGTGCTTCAATAATTAACAATGGAGAAAAGACGATCATCTGTTATCTTATTTATATTTCTAGTTTTCATTTACTACTTATTACATCTAATTGGCCGATATAAATAGTAACAATCTTTTATTATTATAGCTAGACAACAACCTAAGACAATTAACTATATATCTATATATATATAAGTGTAAGTGATTTATGATTTTAAAGTTTCACATTTCCTCATCCATCTTTCCTTGCAATAAAATGGGAATTTTCGGTTAAGTAAACTCAATTACATTATATTGGAAAGTTTTATGTTTTTATTAATGTTATTATTTATTTATTAAAATTAAAATTAGATTGAGTTCGAAAATGAAATAATTTTATAATTTTTAAA
>APFE031527918.1:87399-97425 GCA_000404065.3 Pinus taeda
GATTTAAACAAGAACGCAATAAAATACAGAGATAACCATATACACAAAGATGCAACAGAAATAATACTTCATTTCATTAATGGAAAATACTGAAATATGCTTACAACCGGAAATAGAAATAAACGAGCTAGGGCGATGGTAGCTTATCTCTGAGAAGAGATGTGTGGCTACATGCCTCTGAACTAGTCCGAACTATGTTACAATGAGGCTCGAAGGCCTATTTATTGTTGAGAAACAATGGAAAACCCTTCACATTCCAAAACCTAACCCTAGAAGATGAAACGCGCCAAATTGTGGGCCCCGTTTGGGTAAATTGGTACATCAATTTCCCGGGGTCGTAACTTTGGCATACGATCTCCGTTTGACGCGTACAATAGCTTGCTAGAAAGATCTATCCGAGAACTACCACTTTGGGAAGGGCAACATCAGTCCATGGACCCAATGGGCAGGGGTCCAAATGGGATAGGTGGGTGGCCACCAACATCCACCTGGATCATGAAGACACAGCCAAGAACCTTTTTGGTGTTGAGCTTATCAAGCTTTGTAGTTCCTAAGACCTGATTATTTGTAATGGAATTAATATGTGGCCTACCTTTAGCCATATGACCTGCATTCATGAGTTGGCCAGTAGTGTTGTGGATTATGCGATATACGACATCCATGTTCTCAACTATATGGTAAATTTTGACATCTTAAATGACTACAATCCTGATTTTGACCACAAACCCCTATTCCTAACCCTTAGTCTTGCCATGCACACCAACCATGTGCAAAAGAATCATGGAATTCAAAGGCACTTTCATTTTGATAAAAGTGAATTGGATATCTTCTTACAAGATTTAAAAAGAGATCTTGGTATTTTAACATATCACAATAACATTGATCTTACGTATCATGATTTCACAAATACCCTTTCCGCTACCATTAAAAAATTCTCTATCGAAGTGTTGTATAAAAATAATAATAGAACTAGGTCCCCAACTATGGGTGGAGTGTCCACCCGGAACATTGGACAAGATTAAATATCCTTTACACAGTTTCGCTCACAAAATTTCTCTCAATTATAGAATTTCCAACCCTTGGTATGACAATGATTGTAAAGTTTCCAGAAAAGCAATCAGAGACTCTCCTAACAAAACTACAAAGCTTGAAAAATAAGTATGTACAAAGCTCTCATCAAAAAGAAGAAAATGTTCTATATTATTAAAAGGAACGATCATCTTATCCACCTTTCTAAAGTGAAGCCTACGAAGTTTTGGAGGAAAATCCTTGTTCGTAAGAAAAAAAAAAAAATAATAATAATAATAATTCGATCCCCTTCAAGAAATTCGATGAAAAATATCATATGAATTCTAAATTTCAAACTCATATTCCATTAGGTAGAGAATCCCTTCGTGAATCCTACATTATCAACTCTTCCACCTAAGGACAACCTTTTCCTTAAGTCCGCTAGGGTACAAAAAGGTGTTGCATAAAATTTTTCAAAAGGGGTGATGAAATTGTGGTTTTAGGACTTTAGAAGCTCGATCGAGTGCTTAGAACACTCGACCAAGCACTTAACTTTTAAATTCAAATAACTTGATCGAGGGATTCCTAAACCCTTGATCAAGCCATTTATGTGGTTAACTAGGGGCTCGATCGAGCCATATGACTCAATCAAACTATAGAGCTCAGTCGAGCCTCTATAAAAAAATTGTGAATCCCATACTTCAGATTTTAGAATCAATAAATATCTAAAATTTAATCCATTAATAATTTAACCAAGTTGATATGATATTATTTTACTAAATGAAAATTCATCTAGATCTAGGTTATGAACAACATTATAATTTTTTTATGTTATTGTGTCGAGATGCACATTCTATAGCCTAGTATGGAGGAAATATGTAAGTATGTATGTCCGTGCTCAAAATATACCTTATAATATACCTTGAATTTGAATTGATCATAAATTTACCTTCCACAATTTTTTTAACCACATTAAAATTCCAACTTTTATCATAATTTTTGTTATTATGTCGTGTAGCAACCAAGCTATTAAATCTAATATTAATATTATTAATATTATATAATTAATTATGAAATGTGATATTAATATTAATATATTTTTAATGTTACTATTTTTATATTTATTAATTTTGGATTAATATAATATTAACTTTAAATCATATAAAAAAAATTATATTATAATATATATCAATATATTAGCTCCAAATAGATATGGCAGGGAAGAACAAAGACCTAGAGTGATAGAGGTGGAGACATAAAGGGAGTGATAAGGGAGAGATGGAGATAAAGTGAGGGACAAAGAAAAGGAGTGAAGAAAGAGAAAGGGAGAGGAGAGAGAGAGAGGGAGAGAAGGGTAAAAGAGAGGGAGGGAGACACAAAGATGGAGAGAGGGAGAGAAGTCTACAAAGTGGAGGAGAAAGAGAGGGAGATCGAGAGATGGAGTTGGAGGAAAAGATAGGGAGGGAAGAAGAATGACATATAGAGAGAGAAAGGTGGAGAGAGAGAGAGGGAGTGACAATGGAGAGATAGAGAAATAGAGTGTGTATGTTTGGGGGTGAGATAGAAAGACAAAGAAGGAAATATGGAGAGAAGGGGGAGAGAGAATGAGAGATGGAGGGAGATAGTGATAGGGTTAGAGGATAAATAGAGAGAGAGAGAGAGAGAGAGAGAGAGAGAGATGAGGGGGAGGGACAGAGGGAGGTGGGAGAGAAAGGGATAGAGATGAAGGAAGAGAGAGAGGACTAGAGAGGGAGGGAGAGAGGGAGAGATGGAATTGGAGGGGGAGAGAGATGGAGGTAAGAAGAAAGACATATGAAGAGAGAAAGGTGGAGAGAGAGAGAGGGAGTGACAAGGGATATGGAGAGAAAGGGAGAGAGGAGAGTAGGAGGGAAGAGAGATATAAGGGGAGAGAGAGGCAAATAAGGGGGGGAGAGAGAGAGAGAGAATGTGTATGTTTGCAGGGTGATATAGAGACAAGATGAAGGATATATAAATGGAGATAGAGATATAGATGGGCGGGGGAGAGAGGGAAGAAGAGAGATATAGAGAGAGAGGGAGGGAGAGATATATAGATATGAAGAGAGAGAGCGTGTATGTTTGGGGGAGTGAGATAGAGAGACAAAGGATAGATGGAGAGATATATAGATATAGATGGAGTGGGGAGGAAAAGGGAATAAAATTGCTTGCACTAAATGCATTGATTTCATTGTACAAATGATGATTCCTAATCGTATTTGATTTATGTGTAGATGTTGATTTCTAATTATATTTCAATTCTTGCATTAGATGCATCTATTTCATTAAAGATGCTAATTTCTAATCTTGTTTGGTTGAGCTTGCATTAGATGCATTGATTTCAGTGTAGATGTTGATTCCTAATCCTCTTTGATTGCTAGCATTAGATGCATTGATTTCAATATAGATGTTTATATCTAATCCTATTTGATTTCTTGCATTAGAGGCATTGATTTCAGTGTAGATGTTGATTTCTCATCCTATTTGATTGCTTGAATTAGATGCATTAATTTCAGTGAAGATGTTGATTTGTCATTTGATGTAACTAGATGTATAGAGTACATCAATTTCAAGGTAATTAAATTAACATTGTACATTGATTTCAATGTAAGCACAAAAAAATAAATGACGATGTTCATTATGACTAAGCTCTTGTAGATAACCTCAAACGAAATAAAATCGAATAAAACTTATTTGTAACTTTTACATATCCACATATTTTAAAATTGAATAGGACTTATTTCAATCATGTTTGTGTTTTTTTTAAATTGAATAAAACTTATCTCAATCATAAGGAATTGATTGAAATACTTCAATATCTAAGTAAATTTAGGAGATTTGATAGCAACATATAAAATTATAGAAATGTTATCATATATTGTTTTTTGACCTATATTAAATTCCAATACAATTGACTTATATCATGTTATGACTAAGTTCTTGTAGATAATCTCAAAAGAAAATATTGAATAAAACTTATTTCAATCCTATTTGTGTTTTTTAATTGAACCTTGAGATAAGAAATTGATTGAAATACTTAAAAAATTTGTCCATGCAATGATAGCATTTGATCGAAAGTTAAAAGAACCAAGGTCGAAGAGCTATAACACAGGGAGATAGGTCCCTGACAGGAATCTGAATACTTGGCACCTAAGTGCGATACTGGCGGTCACAAGTGGTGGTCCTATGATGTGAAAACAGATGAGGACTAAGCCAAAAGAGCTAAGATGCAATTGGAACTTTTCAAAAATTACGATACAAAGGGGCTTTGGTGTAGCTCTAAGGCGATGGTCATAGGTCCCGATCCTATGAGAAAGCAACTGCCAAAGGAGCTAAGCACCAAGGGACTAACAATATCAGAACTAAGTAATATCATAACATTGCTCTTGTATGAGTTACGATATGATGTGGCTCTGATATGCTAGTACAAAGGTGTATGGAAGATGGATGAGTTAGCAACAAGGACCACAATATTACAAAGGAGATGGTCTCAGGAATAATGACGTTTGTCAAAGATCACTGGGTCAAGGAAGCAAGGACCACGATTTATAGAAAAAAGTGTTGGGTCCAGTTTGAGGTGAGACAAGCCATCTCTGTGTAGAATTTCTTGCAAATTCTCTACAAATCTATCTCTAACATCTATGTAGAAAATCTGAATGTAGATTAACTCGATAATGCAATATACTAAAGCAAAATACTATAATCTACTTCTACTATCAAACTTGCGGAAGCTTAAAGATCAAGCTGAATCAGAGCTGAACACATATAACCATAATAAGAAGAATCAATGCACATGAAACATAGAAAATACTCAAGGGAAAGCCTCAAATAAAAACACCACTAATCATACAAGGTGGAAATACATTAGAAGTATACAAAGCCTTAGCTCTCACAGCTAGCCAGCTCTCAGTACAATCCTCCTGGATGCTCACAGGCAATCAAAGCTTCTCACAAGCCTTCTCCTCTACCCTCCAAGCTCCTATTTCCTTGCGCAGTTTCTCTGTGTGATCCTCCTATTACCAAGTGGAAGACTGATCACTCACACTGATCCTACACCCTGCTAGAACTACGCAATCCTCAAGCAACCTTCCCTTGACTGCATGGATGAGTTTCCTTTATAGGAAAACACATGCAACTGATAATAACCTATCCTTGACATTTAGCTCAACTGGGTCTTTCTCTGAATAAACATGCATGAGTTTCTGATGAGAGAAACTTCAGTTATCTGGAGTACACTAGTTGAGTGCATGCATGCATCAACTAAACGATAACTCAAAATTAGTTCCTCAAATAGTTTGGAACTAATTTAATTGGACTTAACTCACTAAAATGAGCTAACTAATTACAAATCAAATATAACTCAATCTTATCTCCTTAATTAAGGGATAATCTCCTTAATTTAAGGGATAACTGTTGCATGACTGCAGAATGACTTCTAATTTGAATTTATTCAACTAATTAATCCATAATGAATTAATTAATTATTTCCAAGCAGCTGGTGAGACTAAATTCAAATTTTAATTCAAGGGAAAATTAAAATTGGAAGTTCTGGATTCTATTTTTTTATCATTTCTTGTTGCTATTTTCAAAACTCCCTCTCAACACGAAATGAATTCAACTTGATCTTGATCCTGAACATTTGGAACGTTTTGCATGCAATACTTCTCTCTAGTGTTGTAGCTGTAGAAACTCTAGAAATAAAAAACATCCAACGTGAATTAGTATGATGCATCTGTCATCAAAGTCTCTGACTACTATTGCCTCTGTCAACAGAAAATTTTTCGGTTCTGCTGACTTAGCCTTCCTGCACTGTTGTCAATCCTTCTCTACGCTCTTCATTATCTGACTACTCTAGCTTCTGTCACTTTGATTTCTGACTGCATCAATCCCACTGGTTCCTCTCGTTACTCTGTACTTTGGGCTCCCGTAGCAAGGTACGATCCATGAGATAAAAACTCTCGATGTACCTTGCCCAATTTCAACATTCTTGGGACTATCACTTCACATTGCCTCACCTCACACCTGGAGGTATGGCTGCATGTGATCCCTCTGCTGACTCTAATTGTGGATCCTCCACAATTGTTTGAGACTTCTTTTGGGACTACATGTTGAGAGGTAACTTACTTTCCCTCTCAACCACCAAGTCTCTAACATTTACCTTTCTCCTCAAGGCTTTGCATGCATCTTGAACCTCAAGAGCATACAAATTCTTAAATCGTGAACCGATTTGTTTCACCGGTTTTGTGGTGATGTGTCTAAGGAACACCTCTCCTTTAATGAAGACAACATCGTAGCCTTTGTCCTCCAACATTGCAACCGATACCAAGTTCTTCTTCAGTCCAGGAACACACTTCACATCTGTCAATGTGATAGGAGCTCCAAGCTCCCTCTGAAAAGCAATCGTGCCCCCTCTTGAAACACTATACCTTCCATCGTCATCAATCTCTTTGCGCATCTTGAGGTCTTTCTCCTCCAAGGTACTGAATAAACTTTTATCGCCGGTCATGTGGAATAAGGCTCCACTGTCAAGATACCAAACACAACCCATCATCAATGACACCATGCATGTGATGAGGGTGAAGTCCATTTCGAACAGAGAGGCTAATACCTCACCTTCTGATCCATCTGAGGATCCCTTCTTAGACTTCTTCGATGGGAAATTAGTCGCATAATGATCCATCTCGTGACAATTAAAGCATCTCACTTTAGACTTGTCAACCTTCTTCCCTCCATGAGAAGAATTTGATTTGGAATGCGATGCCTTCCCCTTCCATTTCCTTGCCTTACTTGCTAAGGCTAGATTTTCTTCATCATCATCCTTGGATGAAGAACCACCTTTTGTGCTCCTCCTGATCTCCTCCTGCATGAGATCCGACCACAGTCGTTCCCAATATGATAGTTTCTCCCTTCCATTCACAGAGTCCTCGTAGCTATTCCAGCTCCTTGCAAGGCAAAGGAGAGTGAGGCTCACCATATCATCATCGGTAGTAGTTATTCCCACACTTCCAAGTTCATCTCTATAGGTGGTGAGCTTGTTTAGATGTGGAAATAGTATCACCATTCTCCATCTTGATTCTTCAAAGCTTATCCTTGAGCGCCAATTTCCTTTGGTCGCTACTATTCTGGTAGAGGTCCTTCAATGTCTTCCACATTGAATATGGATAATCCTTCCCATGAAGACTCAAGACAATATGGTCTCGAACTCCCTCAAGGATGATTTGTCTCGCCCTTTCCACATACTTCTTCAACTCAGCCAACTCTTATGCATTAGTTGAACCTGGCTTTGGGATTTCTTGATCATGAAATCCTTCAAGCTGTTGTCTTCTAATACAACCTCCATGTGATCTTTCCATGCTATGTAATTCGAGCTGAATTCCAAGGCATACTCGAGTCTTAAGCCATAGAACGCCATTGGCCAACCTTGAAGTATGATAAGAATTCAATTTGCACCTACAACCCCAAACTTCAAACTTTGAATTCTCTTCTCCGTATACTGTTCATAGCTCCAATAAACTTGGCTCTGATACCATGTAGAATTTCCTGCAATTCTCTACAAATCTACCTCTGAGATATATGTAGAAAATATGACTGTAGATTAACTCGATAATGCAATTTACTAAAGAAAAATACTATAATATACTTCTACTATTAAACTTGCGGAAGCTTAAAGATTAAGCTGAATCAGAGTTGAACACATATAACCATAGGAAGAAGAATTAATGCACATGAAACACAAAAAATATTCAGGGGAAAGCCTTAGCTAAAAACCCCACTATCTGTATTATCATACAAGGTGGAAATACACTAGAACTATACAAATCCTTATCTCTCACAACTAGTCAGCTCTCAGTACAATCCTCTTGGATGCTCACAGGCAATCAAAGCTTCTCACAAGCCTTATTCTCTGCCCTCCAAGCTCCTATTTCCTTGTGCAATTTCTCTTGGTGATCCTCCAGTTACCAAGTGGAAGACTAATCACTCACACTGATCCTACACCCTGTCAGAACTGTGCAATCCTCAAGGAACCTTCCCTTGACTGCATGGATGAGTTTCCTTTATAGGAAAATACATGCAACTGATTGTAACCTATCCTTGACATTTAGCTCAACTAGGTCTTTCTTTGAATAAAAATTCATGAGTTTCTGATGAGAGAATCTTTAGTTATCTGGAGTACACTAGTTGAGTGCATGCATGCATCAACTAACTGATAACTCACAATTAGTTCCTCAAACAGTGTGGAACTAATTTAACTAGACTTAACTCAGTAAATTGAGCTAACTAATTACAACTCAAATATAAATCAATACTATCTCCTTAATTAACGGATTATATCCTTAATTTAAGGGATAACTATTGCAAGACTACAGAAAGACTTCTAACTTGAATTTCTCCAACTAATTAATCCATAATGAATTAATTAATTAATTCCAAGCAGTTGGTGAGACTAAATTCAAATTTTAATTCACAATTTTAATTCAAGGACAAATTAAAATTTAAATTTCTGGATTCTATTTTTATCATTTCTTGTTGCTATTTTGAACACTTTGTGCTTTGATGCATGCCTCAGCAAGTTAAATGGATGAATGTATCAGAAGATAAAGAATAAATGCAAATCGATGAAATTGGTTTATAGAGTCAGATGGATCTGTATAAAGCACCGAAACAAGGTAACGAGGACAATGGTCCACATAGAAGCCTTGTTGAAGTATAACCAAGCTATGTGAAAGCATGAAGAAGCATGGAGAGCCTCAGTTATATGAGATTTGTCCACAGAAAGGATAATGCCTGGTTGAAGAGTGCAGGTGGACTAATAATTGATTCTCATTATGAAGAAACAATTAGGAGGCCATTCTCATGTTTAATGTTGTGGAAGATACCAAGTTAGATGCAACAACAGAATGGGAAAGCCATGCCGAAGTACACTCGGGTTGTGTGGATACATGACATAAGTGGAAGTACCGATCAACGAGAAACAAAGGCAAAAAACAAGGAAGCCCAATTGAGAAAAGGTGGGGAATACATCATTGTAGAGTGAGTTGTGTGGAGAGTTCATTGTTGTGAGTGCACTAATGTGTGTGAGGTGATGTGAGCTTTTTCTACTATAAAAGGATGAGAGTGCCTAAGGAGAGGAAAGGGACCCCGAGAGAGTGGGCTGTTGTGTGACAAAGGCCTAAGGTTCCTATACAACTTGATAAGGCTGAGTGAGCTTGTGTTGAGTGAGAGGTCATGAGAGCCTATGGATAGAAGGAGTTAAGTGTTGTTGGAATGTTGTTGGGATTAGAAGGCCAAGATCTATGAAGTATATGATGTTGTTAAAGAGAAAAAAATAGTAGAGTGTTGTGTTGGATGTTGAGTAGAATAGTGAGTTACTATAAAGAAAGCAAAGTGAAAAGAGTGTTACATGGGCCAAGGGTATATCAGGCAAAAAGGGTTCCAATTATAGAGAACATTGAGTTCCTTATTGAGTGGGATTTGGAGCCTACATACAGGAAGTTCGTGCTTCCATCTCTAGTGGGTGCTTGGTAAGGTTTGGGGGTTGGTGCCTCCTACAGGTTTGTGCTTGCATAAATCCAAGGAGTTGTAAGTTGGTGCTTGCAATAAATCCGTGAAGTAGGTGCTTCACATGGTGCTTCTAATAAGCTGGAAAATGTCTACAAAAGAAGGCAATTCGCGCTTCCTACTCGTGGGTGCTAGCAAACAATCAAAGGAAGTTGGTGCTTCCTATGAGTGGTGGCTCACAAAATAGATTGATGTAATATAGTAGGTGATCTTATTTTACACAAATAATAACAACAAGCTTTGGTGGTTTTTTACTCGAAAGAGTTTCCACGTAAAACATTGTGTCTCATGTGTATGATGCTCATGGTGTGTGCTTGTAAGTTGATTTCATATTGCTGACATATTATATGTTGTTGTTGATTATATGGATGGTTGCCAAGATTGAATAAGAAAAGAAAATTGGAACAAAGAATTGAAATTTCGCATTAATACTGATTCAACCTC
>APFE031527918.1:97445-132276 GCA_000404065.3 Pinus taeda
CCCCCCCCCCCCAACCCCAAGTATTAACATTGTTTCCAACATCCTCTTCCACTTGAGATCTTAAAATAAGATTGCCTTAAAATGAAAAGTAATCATTGTCTCAACCATGGTCTAACGTCGCATTTTGACAAAGATTGTCTCAATAAGATAATCATGGTCAACCATGATCAACCATGTTTTATAAAATCAATTGTGGTCAACCATGTACCAACGTCGCATTGTGACAAATATTGTCTCAATATGAAAATCAATCATTGTCTCAACCATGGTCCAATGTCACATTGTTACAAAGATTATCTCAATATGAATATCATGGTCAACCATGGTCAATCATGGTCAAATGTTTTCAACCATGGTCTACCATGTTTTATAAAATCAAACACGGTCATCCATGGTCAATCATGGTCAACCATGGTTGAACGTCGCAATGTGACAAAGATTGTCTTGATATGAAAATTAACCATGGTTAAGCATGGTCAACCATGGTCCAACATCACATTGTGAGAAGGATTATCTCAATATGAAAATCAACCATGGACAACCATGGTCAACAATGTTTATTTTAGTGTTTATAATATTTGTGTTAGGGTTTATATACATTGGTTTTATAATATTATTTCCTCAGGTTTAATATTATTCCCTTGGGTTTGTATTATCAATCCCTTGGGTTTATTATTCCCTTCCATTTATCATGGTCAACCATGGTCAAATGTCGCATTGGGACAAATATTGTCTCAATATGAAAATAAACCATAGTTAACCATGGTCCAATGATGCATTATGCAAAATATCTCGATATAAAAATCACTCATTGTCTAGCATAGCCAACCATGGTCCAACGTCACATTGTGACAAGGATTATCTCCATGGGGAAATCAACCATGGTCAACCATGTATATTTTAGGGCTTATAATATTTATCTCAATGTTTATATACCTTGGGTTTATCATTTTTGTCCCTTGGGTTTATTATTCCCTTGTGTTCTATTGTGCTATTCAACAACCCCCCCATTTATTGATTTAATAGTTAATATTCTATTGATAAATGGGAACCCTTTATAAATACACTCCCAAAAAAAATTAGCACATAAACGCTTCCTTTTTGAATTATTAGAAATAAATTTCTAAATAAACATTAGGTGTAAAACCAAAATCCCTTTGTGACTAGCTATTCTCGCTTGATCGCATATCGTTGGACCATGAGTGTCAAAGGTTAATTAATAATCAGGATTTGTGAATTGTGATAAGAGGGACCACTGTAATAGACTTATGGTAACATTAAAATTTTCATTAAGACTAAGGCTTAAAAGCATTTCTTACAAAATAAAATGACTATCACAATCGCATAGTGACATTCATAAAATTACAAACGAGCAAAACCTTTAGAATACGTGATTTGAGATATTGCGACATAACGAGCCAAACACTCATCGCATTGCGACGCTTACACAAAGGCCATGTTAGAAAATTATATATTACATAGAAATGGAACACATAAAATATATTGTATAAATATAAACAAAGAAAACACATAAAACAAGAGATACACAGATATACGTGGTTCACCCAATTTGGGCTACGTCCACAGGAAACAGCCAGTCCTTCCTTTTATATTATCCAACAAAATGAACAGATACAACCTACAACAGATCTGTTGTAATTCCTTCTTCACTCTCACATGATCTACTCTCTTTCTCTCTTAGAATACATATCTACATAGACGCAATATAATTCCCTCATATATAGCATGGGGTTTCTTTCTAGGGGAAAAAACCCTAAATTAAACATAACTTCTACCATCATATCTCTGCGTAATGAACGACCTAGATTGACTACGAAATTACAACATTTTACAAGGCAATTTTACATCTATTTTTAACTTTGGGGGTGCTGCTCCCAATCCCTTGCCAAGGGGGGGCTCCCAAAGATCGCAGCCACCCCCCCATGGACCCCCCTTCTAGCGCAAATATTACGGGCCGTGTCTCCGCCACATTACCAACTCAGGTCTAATGCGGTGATACCTATCAATAAAGAAGATAAATAGGCTCCACACCCAACAGGCCAATCTTGTGAACCATGAATTATTGCGAAATGCGATATGACCCAGACTCGATGGAAGTATGCGAAAATTATTATAACTTAGGTTAGGTCCAGCGCATAGTAAAAAGTCACTTTATGCAATAATTATTCATTCAAGCAAAATGCACTCAAAATGATAAAAGGTACGCTGCTCACATCGCCTGTTGCAAAATTCTAAATAACTTCGAAATAACGCATAATTGAAAGTGTGATGTTGTGATTTGCAATATTGTGATAATATTTATCGCAATCACATAATCGACATCGCACGCTTTAAACTCATCAACTTGAAGTTTTTCTTACACATTTGCGATGTGGTGGCTTAAATAAATAATAAAGGAAATGATAAAAGATCTTAGTATGTATTTAATGAGTTTTAATGGCATTTATGTTTAAAAGGACTCGACGTGATTTGATATCTTTCATCTGCATTTTTGAATAAAAGCTTCTTCCTTGTCACCTTTCATAAATAACTATATCATTGCGTTCTCAATGTCATTTTCGCTCTGTTTGTTTATCTAATAATCCCCATTACTCAATTTCAGGGAACCTTCGAAGGAAACAACGTTTGAAAAGATGGCGAAGAAGGAAAAAGCTACATCATCTAAGAAATCGAACATGACACCACTCTTCTCTAATACCACATTTAGCAAAGACGGATGAACCACATCATGGGAAGCCATGTATAACATACTGGAAGAAGAGGAACCCAGGCCACTGGAAACGAAGGAAACAACATATGCCAAAGAGTCATTTGACACTTCCTACTTTGAGGCAACATGTTCATTTTTACACAGAATAGCTGCAAGACCTAAGATATTACCATACGCAGATATGGTAAAATGGGTGATTGGTAATGTGAATACCTCAAACAGAACTTTCAAGAATGCAAGACATGAGTTCATGGGGTCTTTCACGCCAGAAAAATTGCGTCATAAGTACCATCTACTAGAACCCCAAGAGCTCTATGACAAATATTTCCTTGAGAATTTTGCTAAAGAGAACAAGGACCCATTGGACGTTACACAAACCTAGAGGTCAAGCTCAGGAAAAATTCAAATGGGAGAAATCCAGTATGTATCCAATTGCATCCCTCTTGACCCCACATAATTTCACAGTTACGATGATGTGTAGATTATTTGGTAAAGCTGATAGTACCAAATTTTCTATAGAGTGGCTTCCATTGGTTGATGCAGCGGTTAACATAATGATTATGAGTTGAAGTCATATTTTATCAGACAATTTAGCTATGGCTATTAGGGAATATAGGAAAAAGAGAAGTATCTCCTCAATAATTATTCCCCCTTTTATATGACCACTTATGTAATGGATGCCATTTGTTTTTTCTCTCAATTTCCAAACATGGGTTGGAAGTGGACTGTACAGAACCATCTCCCCATCCATGTGTATCATAAAATCTTGTGGGAATACCAATTGAATTCCCATTTTAACAAAATATTCCATGGTATTATGTTGCCTATTTATAAAACCATTTTTGATAAAATGCCCCCCTGGCTTTCCGAAGAAGCGAAGATAGATATCTTTTCAGTCACAAGATGGTTCGGTGAAGAAACATTCACTTATATTAGAGTTTTTGGGAGCGTTGCAACTCCACATGTCCTCCCATATTATCTTCCAGACAAGCTATTGGCAAGAGAGATAGCTTACCAGACATTAGGGGATGGTTTAACCAAAGACCTGAAGGAAATGAAAAAGCTTATTTGGCCAACCTTTCCACTGCAGTGTGGTGCTTTTGCACTACATGACTATGGGCACACAATAAACGAAATAGAGAATATTAAATCTCTAAAATTGGTCATAGTACCAGGGCGACAGTATGACCCAAATCAAGTTGCTAAAGACTTCACCACCATGGTAAAAGTCAAACAATTTACTCATGAAGAGGATCCATTTGATGACCTCTTTCAAGGAGCCAAATCATTTGCAAAGGTCCTACATTTAGCATCACTACAATTAAGCCCAAATGATATTAATGCTTTTCATGTATATAGGAATAAAAGATTGTTAAAGGTCCCATTGGACCTATTACAAATTGAGAAACTAAGAAAACCTACTCCTAGCATGAGCCTAGAGGGAAGTTATAAGGAAAATTATGATGAGGAAATGGAAGAAAAATCAAATCACAAGTCAAAAAAGTCAGAGCAACAATCTCAAAATGGAGAAGGGAGTCCTAATAAAGGTTCCGAGAAAGATGCAAAAGGAAATACTGAGGAAACGGCTGAACAAGCCTTGCCAAAGAAACAGACAGAGGTCGGCTCCACTTTAGCTAAAACATGGAAGATTCCAGTCATTGACCTAGACAAAGAATGGGAGTAATTCAATCAAAAGCTCTAAAAAAGGCACAAGTATTGAGGAAACATCTGGATTTTAGACCCCAAAACAGACTCAACATAGATAAAATCTAGAGACAACAGAGAAAAATACTAAAAACACTCAAGATATTGAGGTTATTCCGACTTTTCCCACTTCTGAAGCTATCTTAAAAATTGAAGAGATACCTCCACTTGACGTATTCTACAGCCCTACACACAAGGCTGTGGTTAAAAGGAAAATAAAGAAGAGGAAATTAGACACAACGAATGTTGCAACTTTAGAGAAAGAATCAATGGAAGTTGTGTTGAAAGATACTCCTGTTGACCCATCAGAAAACCTTATGAAGTTGTCACAGTTTGTAGGTGCCTATGCCATAATGACCATTGATAAAGCAACAAAAGTCTGACTGCTGCTAAAAGAAAAAGAACAAAGAAGTCTTTTTCTTGAAAAATAATTAGAACCAGAGAAAACCAATCATAAAGCAGAACAACGGGTAGCTTAACTTTAGAGGGAATTCAAGAAAATGAGGTTACAACACCAGGAAAGCATATCAGAAAAGGGCTGACAAATTTTCAAAATGTAGGCCATGGTAGATAGATTTAAAGATAACCCTTAGACAAATGAGTTCATTAAAGAAGCAATCAAGCTAAATTCCCTATTAATACAACAACAAGAGATGTTCTGCCAGAAAATCTCAGAAATCAATCCTTACTATGAGACAAGTAATAAATTGACAAACCAAGTGATTGATTTGAGGTTTGAATATGAAGAAATCCATAAAAAGATTTCTAAATTTATTACATGGAAGGAATCTGATGAGGGAAGAAAGGTTGATCTACCAAAAATAGAAGAATCCCACAAAGACATTCTATTTGTAGATTGGGATACACAATTAAAGTAGGCAAAAAGGGTGACAACGACAACAACAGGTGCAACAAACAACATAATTGAGGCCATTAATGAAAACCTCCACAAAGACAACCTTTTCAAAGAATGCATACTAGGGTCTCTCTTAGATATCAAACAATTGGAACAACAACGGAAACAAATAACTCAGACCAAAGAGGAAGCAATCAAACAGCTGACCAAACTAGATTGGGAGACGTACTGGTAGTATTTGGTAAAATCACATAGTGAGTGGATGAATCTGTGATGTTTAACTACCTTTGCACAAAAATGGTGCCAGCTCTATCAGAGGCCATATTTTCAGGACAGTTAAAATCCACAATTGGTCAGTTTCCCCAAGTCAAACCAATCATCAATATTTGCAATCTCAAAGATCAAGTAGCCGACTAAGATAATTCAAGTTGAGAGAAGCTTGTCATTAGTTTAATTCTATTTTTAATTTTAATTTTGCTTACTCTGAGGAAGGTCGTTTGAAACCTCCTCAACCATTTTTGTAATAATCTATTTTTGAGGCACGTATTATAGTATTTAAACCCCTCTCATGCATTTAGAGAGGGGTCCGAGATTTTATCGAAAACACTTTACAAGACATTAGAGTTCTGTATTTTTATGAAGGTTTTGATGGAATTATTGGAACAAGATCTATTTTTCTTTGAATATCAAAGCATAATCTATTGAGATTACACTTCTGTACTCCTAGAGTGTATTTGATTGGATGAAAGTGGATCAATATTGTTGAGCCCATGAGTAGAACCTTTCATATATTGTAATTTTATCGTATGATCATGTTTTATTTATGCATTAGCAATACTCTTTCATTGATTTCCTTCTGTATGAAAATTTGAGTTATAGTTCTACATTATTTCACTTTTGTATGATGTTTTAGCTCTGATTATGTATTGAATATGTGAACAATTACTTTATGCGATAAAGTTTTCTCAATTGTTTTGTCTAACTATTTATCCAAAACAATTATCATTAATAATTTCATTTCTTTTGGCAGTTGAATGATCTTTATTACCAATTTCTTTGAGACATCTCTGTAGATCACATAACTTAGTTTATTCCCGGGTATATTTATAGTTAGATCATGTTAGATCAAGATATATGCATTTTTTTATTATTTAGATTAGATTATTCTTAGTTGAATCATTCTCCGTTATATCTTATATCACCCCAAAAACATAATCAAATCAATCCTCTCTAGGAAAATGGTCCCAATATCCCCAGTCAGAGCCACTATACCAAATAGAAAAGGAGCTTCTTTTAAGGTTTGGACTGGGTGTTTATCCCCCATGTTGTCACAACAAATTTCGAGGCTTCAATAGGTTCATAATATCAATCCCTTTGGTTTATTAATATAAGGGTTCATATTGTTAGGGTTTAAAATTATTCCCTTAGGTTTATAATATCAATCATGGTCAACCATGTTTTATATATTCAATCATGGTTAACCATGGTCGAACATCACATTGTGACAAAGATTGTATCAAAATGAAAATCAATCATTATCTCAACCATGGTCTAATGTAACATTTTGACAAAGATTGTCTCAATAAGATACTCATACTCAACCATGGTTAATCATGCTCAACCATGGAACAATGTCGCATTGTGACAAATATTCTCTCAATATGAAAATCAATCATTGTCTCAACCATGGTCCAATGCCACATTATTACAAAGATTGTCTAAATATGATAATCATGGTCAACCATGGTCAATGTTGGTAAACTGTGGTTAACAATGTTTTAAAAAATCAAACATGGTCATCCATGGTAAACCATGGTTGAACACCGCATTGTGACAAATATTGTCTTGATATGAAAATTAACCATGGTTTAGCATGGTCAACCATGGTCCAACGTTGCATTGTGAGAAGGATTGTCTCAATATGAACTATGGTCAACCATGATCCAATGTCGCATTGTGACAAAGATTGTCTTGATATGAAAATCAATCATGGTCAAGCATGATCAAACATGATCAACCATAGTCCAATGTTGCATTGTGACAAGGATTGTCTCGATATGGAAATAAACCATGGTCAACCATATTGACCCAAGGGATAATAAATGCAAGGGACTAATACTATTCACCCTAGGGTTTGTATTCCCTTGGGTTTATCTTATCAATCCATTGGGTCTATTAATCTAAGGGTTCATATTTCTAGGGTACAATACCAAATCCTGAAGTGATTATAAACCCAAGGGAATAATTTTAACTGAAGAGATTATAAACCCAAGGAATTAATATTAAAAACCAAAGCAACTATAAACCCAGGGAATAATAAATGAAAGGGATTAATACTAAAATCGCAAGGGAATATAAACCCTAGAGTTTTTAATGAAGCCTTTGGCTATATCAATGCCATTAATATTTCAAATGTGGTTTTGGTAGTGCATTGATGTCTATTAATATACATTACTATACATCAATGTAGTTTAATTAATATATATTAGTTTGCATACCAGTAATGTATATACAATTAAGTACATTAATATGCACTAAAGTATATTAATGCACAATAATGTACATTTAATAAATTAATATACTAATTACATTTAAATACATTAATATACTAATATGCATGATAATGTAGATTTCATATATATAAATGAACAATATTGTATATGGAAGTTTATATAAATGTATATAAAAATTGATGTGGATTTATAAATGTGGTTGATATATGCCTATTGATGTTTATCTACCACCTAAGGGATTAATATTATAAACTTATGAATAATATTATACCCTAGGAATACGAACACTTAGATTAATATACCTAAGAGATTGATATTATAAACTCAAGGGAATAACAAACCCAAGGGATTAATACTAAAAACCCAAGGGAATATAAACCCTATGGTTTTTAGTAATAATTCCTTGGGTTAATATTATTCCCTTGGGTTTATAATCCCTTGGGGTTTTAGTATTAACCCCTTGGGTTTATTATTCTCTTGGGTTTATAATATTATTGTTATATATTTATCAATGGTAGATACAAATGAATTCTTTGGCTTATATCAACCACATTTATACTTTTAATATGGTTGTGCTATAATATGGAGTTGACTTTTAGATTATAACATGTAAGTATTCTATGTATGAGTAAAAAATAAAATCATTTAAAAATATAAAATTACATCTGTATATGTTTTATAGTTTTATTAATTTTAAATTAATAAATTAAGTGCGTGGAATTTATTTATTTATCTTAGACTAAATGTTTATATTAATTTTAACTTATAATTGTTAATTTTGTAAAAAGGATTGGAGTTATATGACAATCATAAAATTGACCTTAATGATGTAGTGAAATTCTTAGTTATTATTTCTTAATTAGATTTATTATAATAATAAATTCGAAATTATAATTGAAGATGTAAAAAGTATATCCTTAAAAGGATTTGTGCTTTTCAGTTTCAAACTAGTTCATTGCAAAATGTTGCGATGCAAAAATGCAAGTTCGCACAACAAACATCTCCTTTTAGACATACTTCTTATGTTGTGAAGGCCATGCAGAATTTGGTGAAATGTGATGCAACTATGGATAAAATCTTGGTTTTCTTTCCATGCATTGTATGTATGGCCACTATGTTGTGCATACATTTATCATATGGAGGGAAATTTTGTAACTATGTTGTAAAGGAATAATGTAGAATTTATGTTTGCATAACATTATAATAACATATATATCTTATTACGCTCATTATTGCATCATTTCACATTATTGTGTTTCATATAATACTCAATTACATAATCTTATCATGGTTGACATCCATAAATATATTATTCACATTATGGATTACAATTTATAAGTGTTGGAATTATATATCTATTTTGAAAAAATTAGCATGTAACAATGTAGAACTCTTCATATTTATAACAACACTACTAAAAAAAGAACATACTAATAGGGAGACTCTAGAAAGAGGGAGAGAAAGTTAACCCATGAACAAGAGAGATATGGTGGCCATCAATCACAAGATCAACATAATGTGATGTCACAAATTAGGAATGACTTTTTTAATTATTCACAATACACTAGGTGGGGTATTTCCCTCTATGAGGGGTTTATCAACTTCCTTAAATGTTTGGAGTAAATTTAGTCACCTAAAAAAGAGTAAATAATGTTGACTAGGTTGACAATTAAGTGATAACCCAATCATACATTTACTAAGTGTATATGGCCATGAACTAAAAAAATTGAAGATTACCATCATTCCAATGCCCTACCTTACACTTAACATGGAAAAATAAAGGAGGATGATAAGGTATAGAACTAGTGGGTATCCACTCAATCAAGATATAGTCATCGCTCAAATATAATGTATGGTAAGTATGGGATGACTCAACTAGAGTACAAGAATTGATAGGTATATGAAATCCCAACTATCATTATATGTTTCCTTAAATCTTGAGGAAATTTGCAAACAACTTTTGTTGGATAAGTCCATTGCTCTCTTAAAAGTTTTGTTGTAAATGCAGGCATATGACATCTTTGATAGACTACAATCACATCACTTGATATTAAAAGGTTCAGTTGTCTAGCATAGTTAGTTCCTAGCCTTAGCGTAAGAAAAGGAGCATTCATAGTTGATGCCATATCTAATAGAAATTTCCCATAAATCTATTAAGAGATTTGATAGAAGTTAGAGTTCTACCTCAATTTTAGGAGCCTTTCGCACATAATGTTGTTATTTTTTTATTTTCTTTTAAACCATGAGGAATTGGTAATACATGAGAGTAATATGGGTGATGCCTGGGATCAAACCTTCTCGTTGCTAATATAAGACCATGAGTATACCCATTAACTTACAAGCCAGATATACCAATAACATTTCCCACATAATGTTTCTCTAGGGGTTTTAGCTCATTTTATGACAATTCAGATCACCAGGTTTCTTATAAAAGGAGCGTTAGGAACATTTCGCATGGATCGATTTATTTATTTATTTTTTGCATAGAACGAATTTTCACCTTTGCAACGTCTTTCACACAAAGTTGTTTTCCATGCAATACATCACATTTTGACAATTATTTTTTCTCCTTTTGATATATTACATTTTATGAAAGATGTCCTCCATGCGAAACAACACATTTTCCCAAACTCTTCTTTCGATGAACAAAACTTCATTACACGCCACATGAAAGATGTTTTTCACACAATATATGCATTTCACCTAAGATTTGAAGAAGGTTATGGCATAGTGTGTGTCACACTAAAAAAAGAAAAGATGCAAAACACAACAAACCATATATTTTCTTGAGCATAACACATATGACACTGATGTGATATGTTACAACAAAGGAAAGTTTGGGGCAATTTGATATGTTATTATGAAAGGAATTTTAGGTGTGATATGTAGTTTTCCATGATGAAGGAAAGCTTGAGGATGTGCAATGTGTCACATCAAAAGAAATTTGTATCCGATGTGATATGTCATTGATTCTAAGAGTTAAGAATATTGTTCACTATCTAGGCATTGAGGAGCATATTTTTTGAAAAAAGGAAGGTGTTTATCTATATATACCAATTTACCATTAAGAAAATTGTGCCTAGGAGGGTGAATGCCTCATTGTGAAAGCTTCAGGAAACCTTACATTCCATTGTAATGAGCAAATACTACGATACTTATTTGGCCTTAGGGTTGAAGAGAATCCCACATATTCTCCTAGCTAAATGACTCTTAGTGAGCCCTCTACCTTTTTTGAGGCCATAGTAAAAAACTAAACATAGTCAATCATAAGTAAACATGGTTAATTGTAGTTTCTTATATTAAACCATAATCAACCATGATCAACAATACTCAACCATGGTCAACCATAGTACAACATGATTAACCATATTTAGCCATGGTCAACCATAATCAGATATGATTAACCATATTAACCATGGTCAACCATAATTAGATATGACTAACCATGTTTAACCATAGTCAACCATAATCAATTACGTGCTAGCAAATTCAATCAAAATTAATGTGTCATAACTCTTGATTACCATCACAATTCCACATAAACATTAAGGAATATAGAAATTCAACAAAGTTAACCTATATGAATGTTTGAGTGTGACATAATCAATAAGTAAATCAACCATGTTCAACAATAATTAACCATAATTAATAACAACTAAATATAATTTACTATTTTAAATCATGTCCAATTTTCGTAACTTTAAGATTTTCATCACTCATGGAGCTTTAGTTCCTTTACATTACTTTAGATTTCATTGGAACTTCATGAGTTCCATCATGATCATAATGTAGATTGATTGTAACTTTACATTACTTTAGATTTCATTGGATATTCATGAGTTCCGTCAAGATTGTAATGTAGATTGGAACTTTAGATTTCATTGGATTGTAACTCAACATGAAAAAAATATTGAATATTTTAAAACGTGGTTATTGCTTCTGTGGGAACAAAGAATCTTGATTTTATGATCCATAAAAGGACATAAATACCAACGTTCAAGGGAGAGTTGCACCATATTAGAAAGGGAGAATGAAACGAGAAGTTCAGCGCAACGAATGTTCATATTATGGACCATACAAAACATAAATGAGAGCAAGTAAACATGAAGAGTCAGTACATTTGAGCTCATGCAAATTCGAAGCATTGTGTGTGATAACAAAGTAACCTGGTTAAAACAGATGCAAAAGCAGAGGCAAACCATGTTATTCAATCATGCATGGAGATCGCAAGGCATTGCTCCAAGATTTCGTAGTGAATACAGATAAGTGTGTATCTTTCATATGCAGGTTATAAGACATTGTTCCTATGTTTTATGGCCAACGGATGTTTTTGCTCGTTAACGTTTTGAAGGTGATTGACGGATGCAACGACCACGCAGCGGCGGTGGCCGCCAACATAAATATATTATGAAAATGGACTGCTCATGAGTGCCTTTAAAGGGCACTCCTCAACCTTTCTATTGCCAAAATTATACTGCAACCACACATCCAAACAATCTCTCTCTCACACATATATATACACGCACAGCTTCAAGCAGTACCGTCATAGGGTGTGGAGACAAACCCCAATTTTCATTCAATTTTTTATACTGGTCATCAGCGTCACTACTACATGTAGGGGGTTTTAAGACAATATTTGAGTCAATTGTCTTAACTTAAGACAAAAAGAAACTTGTGTATTTTCTTAAATATTGTCTCTAAAAAGGTGTCTCAAAATATAATGTCTCAAAAATTTGTCTCTATAAAGACAATATAGAACACATATTATTATTGTCTCTATAAAGACAAGAATTATTGTCTATTAAGAGACAGTTTGATTTGTCTCTCTAGAGACAATTTCATTTGTCTCTCTAGAGACAACTTCATTTGTGTCTCTTTAGAGACAATTACATTTTTGTCTTTTTAGAGACAATAGCTGAGATTAAAAACATATTGTCTCTATAGATACTATATGTCCATAATTCAAACTATTGTCTATCTAGAGACAATATAAAAAATTATTTTAAAAAAAATAAATAAAGTCATTTTGAATGTTCTTTCAAAGTAGTTTCACATTCAAAGTTCACATATAGTACTCGTGTATGAGAAAAACCACCACAGAAATTCCTTTCTGATAGAAACCAATGCATATGGGTTATTAATATTACATTTGTTTAGCAAGAGGGGATTCAATTCATTACTAAATTTACGCCCAAGTTTTACTACTTCAAATGGGAGTCAAAAGTTTGGATTTAAGATGCTACCTTAGCTTTGATAAGCGTTCCATCTCTCAATTTTACTATAGTTAAAGAAGAATCTGTAGATTGTTGAATGGAAACGACTTTAGATTTAGAAAATGCAAATCTTTATGTAGAAATCAATTGAGAGCCCAATTAATGAAATGGTGATACCTTTATGTGTTCAACAGACAACATACCCACAAGAATACCCAGGCAAGCTTGATAGCCACAGTTATCAACTATGTAAACCAATTTCAGAGTTAAAATAAATCCTTAGACATAGCTAGAATTTTCAGAGAAAGTTTTAACAAGCCATAATATATTACAAGCAACAATCATCGCAACTAGCATTCCCCCAACAGTATACAACGAAAGGCACTTGAGCATTCTTGAAATATTTGAAGAGTACAAAAAGTTCTTATGCAAAATGTGCAAGAGTATATAACGGAAAAAATTGTCTTAGCATGTAAAAATAGCTCTGTAATGGAGTTGAACTAAGATAGCTTAGCCAACTCCACCGATGAAAACATCTGCACAGTACCCAAATCACATATAGAGAGATGCGATAATGCTATTCTAAGTCCCAAATACAAATCAGAATTAAATGTCGGAACTCAAGAGCAAACTCCAATGATACAAAACTAATTGAATCCGCCAATCCCTAAATATGCAAAAGCATCTTAACAAAGCTATTCAAAAGCATCATCATCGTCCTCTAGAAGGGGTTGGGCCACAACTGCTACAAGTTCTGCCTCGTACCTAACGACATAAAAGATTGTAAGCCAAAGTTTCAATCTTTTAGAAATGGAACAAATTATTTCAATAAAAGCTAACAAAAAATAATAAGAAAATAGCATTCTACTTACTGCTGCTGGGTTGCAAGGTCTATCTGAACCTCAGGAAGAGCAAGAGCAGGTGACTCCACAAAATGAAGGTTTGGATCCCTATAAAAATAACCCATTATAGAATCAATGCAAATTTTTTAATATAACATTCATATTAGGGAGCATCAGAAACTAGATTAAAGGCTCACCTTGAGACGTGCCAACTATAGGAATGGCTTCTCAAAGTTGTAGTTACTTTTTGCAGATATCTCATAGTATTGAAGATTCTTCTTTCTATGAAAATTTACTTGCTTAGCTTTCACTTGCCTATTCTTCACATCAACCTTGTTTCCACAAAGAACAATAGGAATGTTCTCACACACCCTGAAATTCACAAAGATATTTAGCTAATCGGTTCAGGTAGTTGTGCCACCACACAATTAAGGAACCTTCATTTCTACTTAGAGATCCAACCCCTCTGCAAAAGAGATACCTGCAAAGATCTCTGTGCCATGTTGGGACATTCTTGTAAGTCAATCGTGCAGTAACATCAAACATGATAACTTCACATTGCCCATGAATACTGCAACAAACAAAATCCCAATCAGTAAATAAGAAGGAAACAAATAAATAGAAGTGGAAAAACACGGAACCCTCGCCAATTCAATCAGGAAAATGCCAACAGAAACATGAAAAGCAAACCAGTATTGATCAAAACAACCAATAACACAGTCTGTCTATAAATTCAAAATTAAACTAAAAAAATTCAAATAAATATAAGTGGAAAAATACAGAACCCTCGCCAATTCAACGAGGAAAATGCCAACAGAAGCAGGAAAAGCAAACCAGTATTGATCAAAACAACCAATAACACAGTCTGTCTATAAATTCAAAATTAAATTAAATTAAAATTCAAAATAAAGAGACGTAAACGAGTAAAACAGAGCGTTGATAAAAAGGAACGAAAAAAGGGCTCATAGTTGCTGCATTTTCATTGATATTGAGGTTAAAAGGTGTTGCTACTGAGTCCACACTACATACATATCAACACGGGAAAATAGAATTGATAAGTCAAAATTTCTCTTGGGATTGATCCAAGTTTAAATCTATGTAGGACCTTTTTAAACAAAAAGTTGAAAAGGCACCCCAAAAGCTCAAATGTACAGTGCTCCAATCAACAGGTGTGTACTACACCTGCAGAGGATGACAAAAAACACTACTTTTGTAAAGTCCCAAGAGACCGCTCCTCTACCAAAGGATCCAACAAAGAGAATTATGACAAGGCATGATTAAGATTCTTCATATTAAGGAAACGATTCAGTTCCTAGAATCCCAAAAAATAAGTATAAGGAATTAATGGTGGTTGAATCTCCTAGAGTGATTTAATCAGAAAACTGATTGTAAGAAGGTAAGGAGAAAGAAAGGGGAAATAGCAAGATTTCCCTTAAGGCTTAAGGCATTATATTATCTTTCTAATTTACACAACCCAAGTCTGCCTGCTGATGAAGAAAATCATATTTGAAGTTTTGTCCATGGGCATATTTATGGTAAAGACTGTAGATCAAACTGCAAAACCACTAAAAATAGGATCTGATATTTGTAATTTTTTGTTGGGATGCCCAGATCCTTGTTGCACTATTCCTGTTATAGATGCTCCACTTATCAGCCCAAATGCTCTCCATCTCCTCTCCTCCACATATTTCTTCAGTGCTGCTTCAATTCTTTTGTCTTATTCTAGACCATTCGTGATTGTCATTGCTTCTCCCAAGCACCTTCCTAGCACCACTGCATCCTCAAGTGTAGAACATCCACCTTGTACTGAGTTTGGAGTCATAGGATGCATTGCATCCCCTGCAACACAGAAATTTCCCTTACATAGTTTTCCGAATAACACTGCCCATGGCCACCTCAAGCTGAGTGCATTAATGTTAAAGTGTCTATTTGAGTTTTCTTTACTATATCCAGAATCTCCTTTGGATAGTCTCAAAGTATTTCCAATGCATTTTCCAATATACTCTTTGGATCACGTCCAATATCTGAATCTACAACATGTCCAGTTAGGCATGCCTTATATTCTTGTTATTTTCTGTCAAATAGTTCAGAGAGCTTGTGACTACTATATGAGGATTATAATATCAAGATAAAAAATTCAAACGCAACGCAGTTGTTCAAAATAATCTGAAAGGAGTATAATAGAAGGTTTCAAAATTTTTTGAAGAATCTATGTTTAAGATTGATGATTTCCTGCACCTACACATGATCCACAGAACAATTATAACAAAGGGTGCTATAATATTATACCACAAGGAAGCGAACTCTGGGTTGTGAACTAGTAAACATCCTTCTCATTGCATGGAACAAAACCTGCCCACAAATGTTCTCCCCAAGATAGCTGCGCCTTTGGCCCAAACTTATGTCCTTCAGGGTACGTTGCCAATCCCCTAATAGCAGATCTCCTAGAAAGGCCTAGGGGCTGGAAGACCCAGCCATTCAGTGACTATGGAATTCCCTCCATCACAACCTATCAGTACCTGGAGTAGAAACAAATTTCAAATGCTTGAGAGAAACATGATAACATAAAAGATAGATTTAATGCTAAAACTTGCATTCAACAGACCCCTGTCAGTTTTTCTCAAATACAAAAGGGCATCTAGTACTCGTGTATGAGAGAAACCACCACAGAAATTTCTGTCTGATAGAAACCAGCGCATATGGGTTATTAAGATTACCTTTTTTTAGCAAGAGGGGATTCAATTCATTACTAAATTTACACCCAAGTTTTACTATTTCAAATGGGAGTCAGAAGTTTGGATTTAAGATGCTACCTTAGCTTTGATAAGTGTTCCATCTCCCAGTTTTACTATAGTTAAAGAAGAATCTGTAGACTATTGAATGGAAACGACTTTAGATTTAGACAATGCGAATCTTTATGCAGAAATCAATCAAGAGCCCAATTAATGAAATGGCGATACCTTTATGTGTTCGACAGACAACATACCCACAAGAATACCCAGGCAGACTTGATAGCCACAGTTATCAACTATGTAAACCAATTTCAGAGTTAAAATAAATCCTCAGACATAGCTAGAATTTTCAAAGAATGTTTTAACAAGCCATAATATATTACAAGCAACAATCATTGCAACTAGCATTTCCTCCAATAGTACACAATGAAAGGCACTTGAGCATTCTTGAAATATTTGAAGAGTACAAAAAGTTCATGTGGAAAATGTGCAAGAGTATATAACAGAAAAAACTGTCTTGGCATATAAAAATAGCTCTGTAATGGAGTTGAACTAAGATAGCTTAGCCAACTCCACTGATGAAAACATCTGCATAGTACCCAAATCACATATAGAGAGATGCGATAATGCTATTCTAAGCCCCAAATACAAATCAGAATTAAATGCCAGAACTCAAGAGTAAACTCCAATGATACAAAATTAATTGAATCCACCAATCCCTAAATATGCAAAAGCATCTTAACAAAGCTATTCAAAAGCATCATCATCGTCATCTCGAAGGGGTTGGGCTGCAGCTGCTACAAGTTCTGCCTTGTACCTGACAACATAAAAGATTGTAAGCCAAAGTTTCAATCTTTTAGAAATGGAACAAATTATTTCAATAAAAGTTAACAAAAAATAATAAGAAAATAGCATTCTACTTACTGCTACTAGGTTGCAAGGTCTACCTGAACCTCAGGAGGAGCAAGAGCAAGTGACTCCACAAAATGAAGGTTTGGATCCCTATAAAAATAACCCATTATAGAATCAATGCCAATTTTTTAATATAACATTCATATTAGGGAGCATGAGAAGCTAGATTAAAGGCTCACCCTAAGAGCTTTTGTGTTAAGTACAGGAATGACTTCTCAAAGTTGTAGTTACATAGTACTGAAGATTCTTCTTTCTATGAAAAGTAACTTGCTTAGCTTTCACTTGCCTATTCTTCACATCAACCTTGTTTCCACAAAGAACAATAGGAATGTTCTCACACACCCTGAAATTCACAAAGATATTTAGCTAATCAGTTCAGGTAGTTGTGCCACCACACAATTAAGGAACCTTCATTTCTACTTAGAGATCCAACCCCTTTGCAAAAGAGATACCTGCAAAAATCTTTGTGCCACATTGGGACATTCTTGTAAGTCAATCATGCATTAACATCAAACATGATAACTTCACATTGCCCATGAATACTACAACAAACAAAATCCCAATCAATAAATAAGAAGGAAACAAATAAATAGAAGTAGAAAAACATGGAACCCTCGCCAATTCAATAAGGAAAATGCCAATAGAAATAGGAAAAGAAAACCAGTATTGATCAAAACAACCAATAACAGAGTCTGTCTATAAATTCAAAATTAAACTAAATTCAAATTCAAATAAATAAAAGTGGAAAAATACAGAACCCTCGCCAATTCAACGAGGAAAATGCCAACAGAAGTAGGAAAATCAAACCAGTATTGATCAAAACAACCAATAACACAGTCTGTCTATAAATTCAAAATTAAATTATATTAAAATTCAAAATAAAGAGACATAAACAAGTAAAACAGAATGCTGATAAAAAGGAACCAAAAAAGGTCTCATAGTTGCTCCATTGTCATTGATATTGAGGTTAAAAAGTGTTGCTACTGAGCCCACACTCCATACATATCAACACAGGAAAATAGAATTGATAAGTCAAACGTTCTCTTGGGAACGATCGAATTTTAAATTCATGTAGGACATTTTTAAACAAAAAGTTGAAAAGGCACCCCAAAAGCTCAAATGTACAGTGCTCCAATCAACAAGTGTCTACTACACCTGCAGTGGATGACAAAAAACACTACTTTCGTAAAGTCCCAAGAGACCGCTCCTATACCAAAGGATCCAACAAAGAGAATTATGACAAGGCATGATTAAGATTCTTCATATTAAGGAAAAGATTCAGTTCCTAGAATCCCAAAAAATAAGTATAAGCAATTAATGGTGGTTGAGTCTCCTAAAGTGATTTAATTAGAAAACTGATTGTAAGAAGTTAAGGAGAAAGAAAGGGGAAATAGCAAGATTTCCCTTAAGGCTTAAGGCATTATATTATCTTTCTAATTTACACAACCCAAGATCTGCCTCCTGATGAAGAAAATCATATTTGAAGTTTTGTCCATGGGCATATTTATGGTAAAGACTATAGATCAAACTACAGAACCACTAAAAATAGGATCTGATACTTGTAATTCTTTGTTGGGCCGTCCAAATCCTTGTTGCACTATTCCTGTTATGTATGCTCCACTTATCAGCCCAAATGCTCTCCATCTCCTCTCCTCCACATATTTCTTCAGTGCTGCTTCAATTCTTTTGTCTTATTCTAGACCATTCGTGATTGTCATTGCTTCTCCCAAGCACCTTCTTAGCACCAATGCATCCTAAAGTGTAGAACATCCACCTTGTACTAAGTATGGAGTCATAGGATAAATTGCATCCCCTGCAACACAAACATTTCCCTTACATAGTTTTCCGAATAACATTGCCCATGGCCACTTTAAGCTGAGTGCGTTAATGTTAAAGTGTCTATTTGATTTTTCTTTACTATATCCAGAATCTCCTCTGGATAGTCTCAAAGTCTTTCCAATGCATTTTCCAATATACTCTTTGGATCACGTCCAATATCTGAATCTACAACACATCCAGTTAGGCATGCCTTATATTCTTGTTATTTTATGTCAAATAGTTCATAGAGATTGTGATTACTATATGAGGATTATAATATCAAGATAAAAAATTCAAACACAATGCAGTTGTTCAAAATTACCTGAAAGGAATATAATAGAAGGTTTTAATACTTTTTGAAGAATCTATTTTTAAGATTGATGATTTCCTGCACCTACACATGATCCACATAACAATTATAACAAAGGGTGCTATAATATTATACCACAAGGAAGTGAAATCTGGGTTGTGAACCAGTAAACATCCTTCTCAATGCATGGAACAAAACCTGCCCACAAATGTTCTCCCCAAAATACTTGCGCCTTTGGCCCAAACTTATGTCCTTCAGGGTACATTTCCAATCCCCTAATAGCAGATCTCCCAGAAAGACTAGGGGCTGGAAGACCCAGCCATTTAGCAACTATGGAATTCCCTCCATCACAACCTATCAGTACTTGTGAGTAGAAACAAATTCCAAATGGTTGAGAGAAACATGATAACATAGAAGATAGATTTAATGATCAAACTTGCATTCAACAAACCCCTGTCATTTTTTCTCAAATACAAAAGGACATCTAGTACTCGTCTATGAGAGAAACCACCACAGAAATTCCTGTCTGATAGAAGCTAGCGCATATGGGTTATTAATATTACCTTTGTTTAGCAAGAGGGGATTCAATTTATTACTAAATTTACGCCTAAGTTTTACTACTTCAAATGGGAGTCAGAAGTTTGGATTTAAAATGCTACCTTAGCTTTGGTAAGTGTTCCATCTCCTAGTTTTACTATAGTTAAAGAAGAATCTGTAGACTGTGGAATGGAAACAACTCTAGCATTGAATCTGATCGTTCCTAAAGCCAATTCTTTTGCAAGGGTATCCAGAAGCACACTCCTTTGCATGCATCGAACTTCATGATTTCCACTGATAGACAGAAAAAGTACTTAGTATTACAAAGCATGTGAAAAAAAGATGACCAAAATAGTTAATGGGATAGAAAGTACATCATGTCATAGTGGCAATGAGGGAATGCTGAAGCCATCTCCTAGATGCAAAAATTACTAGGAACAGAAATAAAGAATACAAACAAGTATACCCTAGACAAAGAAGCAGCAGGTGAAGCATTAAAGCTGAAAGAGAGAAGCAAAAGCATTAATCTGAAAGAACCAACCAGACTAAAAAGTGAGGGATTTGAGACGAGAAGCATTGGATAACAAAATGGGCAAATCAAGAAAACATCCAATGTAAGTGAGATTTTTTTTTAAATATAAGTTTAAGGTACCCTCTAGATACGAAATAAAAAGGTACATGATATCAATCTGGATAGCCATATTTTTTCTCCTCTGTTTTATTATGCTATTTTTGGATACCAGGTTTCATAGGTGTTGTGATTGCAAAGAATGTTAAAAATGTTGTGCCCAATAAGAATTGGCTTATATGATTTTGAATTTCTATTTGTTAAACTCAGGGTTCACACCTTTTAGGAGTCCATATTCTAGCATGGCATGGATTATCTACCATGGAAGACCCCTCTAGTGATCCCTACGGTCATTGTAATCTTGAAAATATTCAAATGAATATGGACATTTTTCTAACTGTCCACTGGGTGCACCTATATCGACCCCTGTAAACGGTAAAACTAAAAACTAAAAACCTGTGGAGGCTTAGAACACATCCTCTGGTCTCAAGGTTTGGAAATGCTGGTAGCCTTACATTTATAGCAAGACATTGATCATCCTCCCTTATGAATCTTGATAAAACCATAGCATAGGCATTTGTATGAAGAGACTCGAGCATTAGAAAAAGGCTGACAGGAAATAGATGAGTGCATGTGTTGTGCACGCTCCATCTCATAAACAGAACAAATGTGTAACAATTGTATATACCTATTACCCAGTTGGATGTGAAAAATGGTGTATATATAGAGAGTATACATGAATTAGAATTGTAGCAGAATAAAAAATGCATGGAAATGCTGGAAACCTTAGATTTCTAGCAATATCAACGATACAAATATATACAATTTCATGAATTAGACTTGTATCACCTCAAAAATGTTTGGAAATGCTAGCAATCTAGGATTAATAGAAAAAAACATTGACCATCATCACTTGCGAGCCTCAATAAAGCAACGGTGAGGGAATTTGCATGAAGAGACTCTGACATTCGCTAAAGACTAACTAAAAATAGATGCATGTGTTTTGTATGCTCCAACTCTTGAACAAAAGGGATGACCGGCAACCATGTTCCATGTTGGATGTAAACAATGGTGGATGTACAACATGTATACAGGAATTGCAGCAAAACATTAAAATAGGATATAAAGACACACTGGGCATACATCCACTCAGCGCAAGATAAAATGGACGGAAGTATACACATTGAGTATATGTCGAATCGCAGTAGAGATGAAAGAATCCTTTCATTTAGAGGTGGATGAGGAAAGTGTGATTCTCCTCCGTTTCTTGGACCTTCAGCACTAGGTGGAACAAGTATCTTTGCTGGACCATCAGCACTAGGTGGAGTCATGTTTGAATATAGTGAAACAAGTGTCTTCGCTTCAACTAAATGTGTAACAGGCCTACTAGTTGATCCTTGGCAGATTATAGTTGATTGGACCTGCAATTGGGTGAAGTACATAAACGATCAAAACCAAAAACTTATGTTTGTATATGAGATAAAAATCCAAGAATATTTCAAGGACATATAGGCAAGCAACCAAATAATAACCAGAAAAATCATAAGAATTTGATAAATGAAAACAGAGTAGGCTAACTGGAAACATTGTAAGACATTGATCTGTAAAAGCAGAGCCAAATGAAAAGCAGGTACATGAGCCATAGGTTTACTTTTTCATTTCAATCCATAATAATAAAAACCATTTGCAAAATTGCTATGGCAGAAAATAATTTTTGAACTGAATTAGACAGAAAAAACACATCTAAGGATGGCACATGCATTTTTCAGTAGATTTGTAGCAACCTCAACTCAACCATATATTAACAGCCAAGTTAGACACTAAATTGGTGTCTGATCGCCCCTTGTTTGTGAGACAAGGGATCTCATCCACATAGAAATCTGACTGCTAAAGTCTACCATACATGTTAGGGAACCTATCTACAATCTAAATCTGAATTTACTGAAAACTTAAAAATATGTATCATAAAATTATCCTAGGGTTTATTGTCCATTATATGAAACTTCTTTAGAATCTCAATTGCTTACTTACCCCTGTTCGAGGACCAGCTCACCTAAACTTAGCCAAACCTCCAAGACCAAGACATAACACATGAGGTTGATGTCCTTCATATCAACTTCATTTTCCAGTTTCTTATTGCACCATGGGATAGAATTTTTTAAACTAACTGTTAGGACCACGTAATCTACATACAACACAAATATAAGCATATCAAATTTATCATAATCAAACAAATAATAAAATTTAGGACCTGCAACGGTCTTAGTGATGCCCATAAATCCTTAGTGATGCCCAGAATATATCTTGTCTTGTGAGAGAGATTGAATGTTGCCTTGTGGAGGAGGTCGAGTGCTCGGTAGATAGTGTTCTGCCTATTCAAATGGGTGTCTCTTCACTGGGGTTGACTTGACTTGAAGGAAGTCCTACTTAACAAGTTTGGAGCCAAAAAATCAAATTTCAAAATTCAAAGTCTTCTCTTTTGAGATTTGAAATATCTTTTCAAGGGCCAATCAATAATAATGACATGAAGAACATGTCTTACATTTTCACTACATATTTCAAGGGCTAAAATATAAATTATGAAGATCAACCATAGCTACAAAATTCAACAGGTAGAAGGTGTGAAATCACCTTTAGAGGGATACTAAGTCATCATCATCCTCAATCATCTCTTCATGAAGAAGGTACAATGTTAGCTTGAGAGTGCCTATCATCTCCTGGGTATAACTAATCTCCAAGAAACGTCCTAGCCTAGATCACCAACATCCAAGCTCTTGAGGTTGATGGAGGGTCTCATCAACTATGCCAAGTCACCTGCAAGGTCAACGTCCCTCAAAAGGTGCCCAACTTCCTTTGTCAAAATTCTCTATGTCATCATCAAAATGGTTGGACATCATCTATGAAGAGTTGGAGAATTATCATATCATCCCTTAAGGGATCTTGGTTGTGCTTGGAAGAATCATCTAACACATACTCAAAGAATAAAGTGAGATCAACATCATTGGTTCAAGAACCATAAATGCATCATGGTGGACCATACTCAATGTCAAAGCCATCAAAGTACTTCACACAAATATCATGTTTAAATGTCTTACTAGCTTATGATTGTGCACAATTTTCTATACTTAGGTATGAGAGGGTTATTACATGAACCTATTAGATGTTTCATACCCTAAAAGGAGTAATACTTCCTAAGTCGACCCTTTTAAATGATAGGTAGAAGTGCTAGGTGTTATGGGTTGGGGTTTACTTCATGAAAGATGTCACACTTCACACAAACATTATATCTAAATGTCTTACTAGCTTATGATCATGCACAATTTACCATACTTAGGTATGGGAGGGTTATCACATGACCCTATTAGATGTTTCAAACACTAAAGGGAGGAATAGTTTCTAAGTCAACCCTTTTAAATGATAGGTAGAAGTGCTAGGAATTATGGCTTGGGGTTTACTACATGAAAGGTGTCATAGACTTACACTAGGTTATGTGAAATTTATTGTCCATGAGTGCCTTTGTAGAGGGAGCACTTAGTTGTTTAATGTGCCCTCCCTTGCCTTTTTTTTCGAAGCCCCATATTTTCCTTTTTATTCATTTAACATGGCTTTCTTAATAAGCTTCATTTATTTATAGAGTAATAGTGATAATATAATCCTCTGCTAATGATGAGTAGTTTATCGCTTCATAGGGGCTGGGATGTTCTTTGAGAGTTCCTTGGTAGGCGTTGTTTCTATTTCTTGAAGGCATTTTATTGGTTGGAGACTGCGCCAAGCAACTCAATCTGCTTTAGGTTGAAGCTGGCCCTTGAACTAGAAGGGGCTTTCTTAATGTTACGAGGCTTTTTGCTATTCCCCATCACTAAACAACAGCCTATCAAGCATAATGGTCAGATTTAGGGGGTTTTGGAAGAGTGGTTGCTAATGAGTCACAAATCCCTGCTTAACAAATAAACCCTCCCTTTAAGAGACCCATTCAAAGCGCCAACATCCAACTATGATAGACTAATCAACAACTTGAAAGCCCGGGTAGAAGACTTTAGAGACTATCAGCTAACATTTATGCTCTGTCCGAACACTTATATCAACAGATAAGATTGAAAAGTGTGAGAAGATCCTTCATTAACTCAAAAAAATATAAATTTCAATTGTGCAATAACAATAATCTAGAGATGCAGAGGAGATCAAAATTAACAATATGTTTACTTAAGCTGCCCAAAATTGAAAATAATGTTACCGGGGATGTCAAAGAAGCCGAATCTCAACCTAACCCTTCCCAATAATTGATACAATTGCAAAATATATGATGAAAAGAATATGTGACATAGGAAAGCACGCACACATGAAACAAAATTTGGCAGAAGCAAAAACCAGAGATCTTTAATTAAAAACTCTGAAATATTAGGCTGTTATAATATACAAGAGTTTGGGTTCCCAAAAGCCAACCCTTTTACAATAAAAAAGAAAGAATATATAGCAAATCATAATCTTGAAGTAGTTATAATCTTCAGGAATAAAAATTTAACGATATGCTAAAAATCAGTGTTATAATATCAGCGAAATATCGCGATATTTTCAGGCAAACGATATTTTGGTGGGTAAATATTGCAATATTTTCACATTTGAAAATATCACGATATTTTGAAAATCTTTGGCTAAATTTCAGCTAAATATTTCCATATTTTGAAAATATCGGCTAAATATCGCCATGTTTTGAAAATATCAGCTAATGTTTAAAAATATGAAGAAAAAAAAATTGATTTTTTATGTTTGCCGATATTTTCGCCGATATTGCCGATAAGATGTTTTAAGGACCCTGAATGATATTTTTCCAATACCGATATTTTCAACACTGCTAAAAATAAAAAATACTTTTGATTTGTTCCAGGAAGGTGTAAAGAATTGAGAACTGAATGCCTTTAAATCTGGACCAAATTCACATATGCTGCATAATATGCTAACTGTATCCTTTGAAACCTCTTAATGTTGCCTGAATATTCTCATGTAATCTCTGAAAATTTGGAAATGTCCTCAAATAGCGAAATGACTCTATGACTGATAATCTTTAATCACTGGAAATTTGGAATTATTTTGATGCTATTCCTCCAAATCTGGAACTGATTCACTTGATTGTTGATCCTCTACCTTTTAAAACTAAAACTGTTTAAATTTTTCCTTCAAACTTTATCAATTTAATAAGGCAATCTATGCCACCTATGTTAGACAACTCTCATTTACAAAACTTCCACCATTAGTAAAGGATTTGGATTTCTCTAGTACTGGTGGAACATCTTTTTCCAAGTCTGATATGTCCATGCACTACAACTCTGCACATTTAAATCCTAACATTGCTAATTAATAATTATAATGCCTCCTTAAGAGGCCAATCTCCAGCATTACTGTCCAGAATTTGTTGAAATCAGTAATTTTCAATTACTCTTTCAACTGCATGTGTCAGAGTGATGGGTGGCTTTGCTATCTACAATTGTAGAAATAATATTCCCAGAGCATAGAAATCAGACATGGGTACACAGATACTAGTCCTTTAGTTTTCTGGATCAATATAACAAAATGTACCTGCAGGGATGATGTCTTTGTACTCTGTTACCCTAGTTGTAGTGTTTGTAGGCACAAACCTAGCAAGACTCACATCACCAATCTTGTTAATAAATTGTGTTCAAGCAAGATATTAGCAGGCTTCAAGTCATGATGAACAATCAGCTTTGGCTTGGCACTGTGATGAAAATCTTGTAAATGCCACTTCCCAAGTAACAATGAAGCATGAAAACCATGCAAAGGGAGTATTGTTGCCTTTGTAGTATAGACAATCTTCTAGGCTATCATTTGCCATATATTCATAGACCCAACACCCATGCTTAGGACAAGCTCCAAGCAAAAGTAGCAAAAGTTGAAATTGTTGTTGTATTTCTTGAGCTGCTGTACTTCTAAGAACTTTGATGGCCACTGTGGTATGTTGCAAACTTCCCTTGTGGACTGCAACAATCTCCCTCTCCTATCTTGAATGATTCAGATGAAAAATTTGTGGCAGATTAAATTTCTTCTATTGAGTATATTTTGTATCCTTGATGAGTAGATGCATGTGCTTCCTGTGCTTTCCTTCTCCCTTCTGTCTTTTGGAGAGCTAGTTCATTGGATTTGATATTTTTTTATCTAGTGATTCTTCCTGGGCTATAGCAAACATACCTAGAGTATGCTTGTGTTCAAGTCTTAACCTTCTAGCTCAATCATAATGTTTTTCTAGATCTCTGACAAAGTTTCATTCACTTTCTCTAATGTAGATGCTATTTCATAATCACATGAGACATTGTCATTTTCATGACCACCTCTCATGTTGTTAGAGAAAACAGTTGCCTTGAGAAAGCTCAGATTTTTTCTATATTAACTGCAACTGGAATGATCTCTAAAATATTCTAAACTGCCAGTTTCGAACGTTGTAGATGAAGCTAGGTGAACTGAAGCCAACATGCCTTGTGATATTTTATATATAGCACAAATACTTGGGGCATTTTCATTAATAGCTGATGTTACATCAATGCCCTTGAATCAATGAAGTAAACAATGAAACCAATCTTCTTAAGCTTCTCCACCTCAATAATGTTCTGGCCAACAAAAAATCAACGTCAACATCTCTAAGATGAGGGCAACATCTCTAAGATGAGGGAAGCATGACAAATGCATTTTACTTATTTTCGCTCAGAGTTGTTGTCTTTGTATCAAAACTGGGCTCTAAAAGATGCCCATACCCAATCTGCAACTTGACCTTGCACACATTGAATCTACGGCCAAATCAATACTTTATAAGGCATCTAAGATTGATTTCTATTTTTCGTAAATAAATATGAATACCCTTTCATGTTGTATATACAAGATTTGTGTGATAAAGCTTTGGTAGCTGAATAGATGCGGTGGATCTGGATTGGGGCACTCTACATATTTTAACCCCTTCTCTATTGACATTACAAGTTTATACTTGTGTGATTTTCCTCACCCGTCCAATGTTATTGGCCATAATATTCTTGGCATGATTTATGTCTTCCTTTCAGTGCTACAGGTCCAGAACAATGGAAATTGGCGCACCTCTTAACCAATATTACAGGCCTGTATCTTTTGAGACCTAATGATTCAACATTAGAAACTATTCCATAGTAAACCCGCTTTCATAATCCTCGATCGAGAACTGGTGTGATTTACACATGAATTGGAGTTTAGCTACAATGTGCTCAAAGTAGTTTCTTTTTGGCATCATATTTATCGAGATTCTAATCTATCACCAAGAAATTCATCCAAATTGTTGACTATCACCCAAAGAATCAACGATTTCAATCAAAACATTCAGGATATTGTCATGGAGTTAACTTCCTTAATAGTAATAGCACCATAATCTTTTCTTCATGAAAGGTGCATGTAAGCTTCCACAAACAATAATGCAGCGACTATGAATGCAAGAATGCTCGCATTTAGGGGTCAGAATCTGAAGCTAGATAAGGTTGCATATTAACATGAACAATAGCAGGTAAAGGATATGCCATTGTTTTTCCAGAGCCTGTATCTACAATACTAATCAAATTTCGTTCTTTTAAAGCCATGGGCTACAAATACTGTTCCATTGGAAGGATATCAACACCCATAGCACATGTGTCGTTCATTGTTTTCTTTATCTCTTTATCATATTCTTCAAGACCCAAAATTATGGAAGATTTGGTCACCATTTCTCCCTTGAATCCCTTCACATGCTTCAATATAAGTAAGCTTTCGTCATACCCTCATCAACATATCTACATTGATGAATTTGAGCAACAATGGCCCTCCAACCTTATGGTTGTCAACATCTTGATGTCAGATTAGCTAAACACTTGCACACCTTTTAGGATCACGATGAATAAGCTGGGCTATTTCTGGTTGACCACATGGATTTACAACTTCCTGTCCTCCTTGAGTTGTAACAGCTATATGTTGAAACCACAAGCTATTAGTGGAGGGGAGTACTGGCTGCAAGTGGTTTTTATGAAGGGGCCTCTGCAGTTTACCATGTAGTGTTGTTTACTAAATACTAATCAGTATAGATAGGTGTCCATGAGGTATGTATAATAATTTTCTTTTAAAGGGTCCATCATAAGATGTAGTAGGGTTGAATTTAAGGGTTTATATTTTAAGAAATACCCTAGTATTTAGAAACCTTAATCTTAAATATTTGTTCCATATGATTTGATTTCTAGGGCATGGGATAAACTCTAGAATGACATAAAGGAAAAGAGTATGATCTAAGGTTTGAATTTAAGAAACCCTAAAAAGGCCTCTTGATTACATAAAAACCCTAGAAAAGTAACTTGACATCATGTTTTGGAATAATATATTGCTTGGGTTACTTGTTAAAATAGTATTGTATGTACAAGAAGAAAAAAATGGATGGGGTGATCCATTTGAATGCATGATGTAGCTCTTCGTAACACTTCATAAATCATGGAGTCGTTGTGCAAAAACTTTATTAAATATATGCCTTAGATTTCTCAACAAATAACATAATCAAACTCACGCAAATAGATGGTTGAATCTTACATTTTTCATAACATTAGATGTATATGGGGGCATTAATGATCCTTGCATGCCAACATTGGTTGTATTGAGGGGCATAAATGAATCCTGCATGCCAACAAAATGCACACTTAGTAAAAACACAAATATTAATAAATATATATAGTGAAATAAGTTAACTAAATGCACAAAAATATTGATCAACTTTTACCACTATCATTACCTTAGATGTATTATAAGGTGTTATAGGGGTTGGAATGACTTTAGTGATTTCCTGCATTCCAAAAACATAAATTAGCATAATATAATAAGGAATATAAGATAATTGAACATATAAAAGACAATATTCAAGCTTACCTCATGCATCAGCATAGCAGTGTCTTGCCCTCAAGCATATGTTAACATTTCAATAAAAGTAGTGAATATCATTGAATCCCCCATAATAGCATCGGTAACACCCATGGGTACATTCTTAAGAAAACACATAATAACATAAGAATAAGAAAACCTTGATAAAAAAACTGTTAAGAAAATAGAATCGGTAACACCAAATATATATGTCTTTCAAGTAAAACCTTAAACATTAAAATTACTTGATGTTCATTACAATTAAAAACTCAATACTTAACTTGTAAAGAAAAATTATATTGCAGTGAATCCTTATAACCATCTTAAAGTAAACATAGTGATCGAAAAATGTCATCCTCACAAGTAAAACATTAAACATTCAAATTACTTAATGTTCATTGCAATTAAAAACTCATATGTCTAACTTGTAAAGAAAAATTATATTGTAGTGAATCCTTCAAACTATCTTAAAGTATACATAGTGATCCTAAACTATCATTCTCAGATGAAATCTCCTCATCTGATGGCATATATACCCCATCATTAATAGACCCTAAATCCACAAATAAATTAATACCATCATTTTCATAGTCATCATCACCTTCAACTACAAGTAAATTAAAATCAATGAATTCATCATATTCACGGACTTGATGCCCATGCGGTTTCTCATGTCCTTCAGAAACTTCAATAAACTCGTCTTGGTCTTCATCTTGGTGATATGCATCATTTACAATAAATTCTTCATCATCTCCATCTTGGTCATCCATGTCTTTAGGGGGGAATTCTACACCTTCAAGTAAATCATGGTCCTCTACATCTTGAACAAATGTTACTCTTCGTCCTCTTGGATCATAATCAATCACAAATGACCAACTAGGTTGTTCTAAATTTGGAATGAGAAAATTTTGGTCACATTGACTTGGAAACACATAAGGTTCAGAAGTGGCTTCAAAACTAGATGTATTGATCATGTGGAATCCATTATCATGGAGCAAGATGGTTTTTTCTTCTCCCACTTCAATAATCTTGTACCATTCAACACGAAAAATAACTTTCTTGAAAGACATAAAATCAAGCTCGATAATGTCCTCCAACACTCCATAGTAGCGAAGTGTTCTTTTGATTGGTTGTCTATCATTTGCATGTGAACGACATTCCACCTCAAATGATGCTGAAACTCCACAATCATAAGTTTTTCTCTTTTCATCAACTTTTCTGATGCGAAAATGATGACCAAAATTCCACATTCCTTTGTGATATCTTACCTAAATTCATATAAATATCAACTAATTATATTTAAGGATATTAAATCTAACAAAACATTTATTAAATATATGCAATATATTAATATATATGACCTCCCCATTTATGGATCCTTTAATGAAATTCAATTGTTGTTGTGTTACTCTATTATTCCCTTTTGTTGCCTCGTGTTCAATATTGGCATTTAGCCAATTCCACGAGCATCTCTCTGGCCACTTTCTTTTATGTCTTGCAGGAAATCCTCGAGTAGTGTTTTGACCATGTCTATTATATATATATGCCCATGCAATTTCATCTTCTAATTTTTTTTTTCAGCGTACTTCTCCATCCATTCCAACATAAAGTCAGAATTGTATGCAACATACAAATGTAATGCCTCCCACTCCTTCGCATCTACAATGAATTTTTTTTTTGTTCAATGAATTAATAATTATTTAACACCATGTAATATAAAACTTAAGATACAAATAACTCCTAACATTTTTTTATACCTTTTATCCTATTTGAAGTCCCTTCTCCCTCTAATTTTTCTCCTTCAAATGATTGAGATTGGTTATAATTCCATAATCGCGGAGCTTCAAGATGAAATTGAGGTAAGTAATCACTCAAATGAACCATGGCCTGGAAAACCATGTACCCCTCAACTATGGAGCCTTCTGGTCGAGCCTTTTGCCTCACAAATTGTTTCAATACCTTCATATATCTCTCCACGAGCCACATTGTTCGAATATGAATAGGACCACACTGTTCAATCTCTTCTACTAGGTGTACAAGGTAGTGCTCTTAAGAATTAAAGAAGCTTGGAGGGAAGCACATTTGAATATCATATATCAAAAGTGAAACATTCCTCTTCCAATACTTCAAGTCATCCTTATGTATCTCTTTAGATGAGACCCACCTACAAGTATTACAATAAATACTTGTTATTTCTTGTAAAATAAAAGTAGAAACTCATATAAAGTCATAACCAATGTTGCACTTCAAATAATAAGAGTAATGGAAGAGTATGCATGATGGATTGAAATATACCTCAGATATTTACATAATTTGTAAATAGTCAAAGTGATATTGTGGTCAAAAGTACTTGGTATTGATGCAGGCAACACATACTGCATGACCATTAACAACTAACCATGTTCAAATACGCATGAACTGATATTATCACTAGGATATACAATTTTATAATTAAGTTTCCAACAAATATAACATGTGACAACGTTACCTTTATCCAATTGTGCCAATCATGTGTTTTTAGGCTTGAGAACTCTGATCCATCTCTTGTGAATAAGTTTTTTAATGTCACACCAAAGCCAAAAGGAAATCTTATGCTTTTCATAGTAGAAATGATGTTTTCTTTCTCATTTGATGTAAATGTCCATGGAGCATGAACATATGAGTTGTCTTCGTGCAACCACATGTTCGGCATGATATTGGCAACTTGAAGGTCCTTTCTTAACTTTATTTTTGCTTCAATGTTATTTCCATTTAGATGTTTCCATAAGCACTCTGCCACATTTTTCCCGATGTGCATAGTATCAAATGGGTGGGCTATTAGCAAGCTATCATAATATTATAATTTGTAGAAAATAGAGAGTCTTTTCATTCCTAGGGGAAAGCTTGTCCCTTCTTTTTTGTCATACATCACTTTCCACCTAGCAGGGTTCATCTTTATTGGCTTCCTCATTTCCACTTCCTTTCCATTGAACATATGTTTATCACGCACTCGATAGAGATGATTTTGTGGTAAGAATTGTCGATACTCATCATAGAGAGTTTTATTGAGATCCCTTGACTGCCTATGCAACAATTTTGGCCCACATGATGGACAACCATGTTTCCCCTTTGTTTGTAGTCCTAAAATAAGATTGGAACCCATATTTAGCAAATGCTAAAATGAACGTAATAATTATAAATGTAATTTATATTATGTTACCACAACAAATAGAGAGCCCCGGGGCATCATGAATTGTCTAGATAAGAATCGCATGAAATAGGAAGTTTCTATCATTCATAGGTCTTGATACATCAAACATATCTACACCATACCATAATTCATGAAGCTCGTAAATGAGGGGCTCCATGTATACATCCATATCCTTTACCTGATATTTCCCTAAGTGAACAAAGACTTATTTATTAGGATTAACTGAATTGAAATATTTTTATATAATCTTCAAGAAATCATTGCATTCACATGTTCTAGTACCTGGTATGATAAGAGTTAACATTGCATGTTCCTTTTTCATTGCCATCGAAGGGGGGCGATTGTTGTTTATATTAACACTGGCTAAATAAAATATGTTGTTCTAAGATTTCCAAAAGGATTTACGCCATCCATTGCTAGAGAAATTCTTGGATTCCTTGGCTCATTTCTTAAATGTGGCCATTTTACCTCAATATCTTTCCAATATTTACTATTTGCAACCATACGCATGACACCATCTTAGCTCCTCCCTTGTGCATGATGATCCATATATTTTGCCAACTCCTCGCATTTGAACATTCTCTCAAACCCTGGCTTTCGTGGAATGTGTCGTAATACTTTATAAGGAACCTTCTTGGATAATTGATCTTGACGATACCTATTTGTGTGACACTTTGGGCATTGTTGTAAATTTGCATTATTTCCATAGTACAATATATGGTCATTTGGACATGCATCATATGTCTTGTACTCCATTCCAATGTCTTTCATTATTGAAGATACTTCTCTATGAGAATGAGGCAACTTATTGTCCTTTGGAATTATTTGGTTTGCCAAAAGTCTACATAGTGCAACAAATGATTTTATAAGTATACACAATATTCAAAACTTTTAAGACATCTAGAGAATTAATTTATAGGAATATCAATCCAACCTTAATATATCAGTAAAGCATGTGTTTGTCAGTTCATGTATAACCTTCAAGTTCAACAACAACATAAGTGTCACCAATATAAAAGATTCAGCATTTGCATAAAGAGGTGTCCTAGCCAAATGAGCTAGGGGTGAATCAACAACTTCTTCAAAAGATGTGTAGAAGTCTTGGATAAATTCATTGACACCAACCTCATTTATATATGAAGTTGCTTCTTCCATAAATGTGTCTTGTCCTTCATCTTGAGAGTCGTTATTATCAATATCATCCATTGGTTCTTCACGAATATTGGGAACTGGAAGCGGCTTTTCATAAATAAAAAAATCAAATGAAATGATCAATAATAATGTATTAAATAATGTGCATATTTATTTATTATAAGAATAACAATTTGTTAATTATAATGTACCTCTTCTATATAAACTCCATGTTCCAATCTATGGATACCAACAAGCCTTCGCTTCTTTAGTTTCCTATTTTGGCACATTTTGCAACTGCAATATATCATTTCATTGAAGTATTCATCTGTACCTGAAGTAGGTCTTGCTTCTCGTTCATCTGAATATTCAGATGATGATGTGTTATTTCCTTGAATGCACCATGTTTTTTAAACAATAAGACTGCAATTTTTAACATGGGTATTACTTATTTTTCAAGAGAACATGACCAATGAATAAACCTAGGGAGTTAATCTATGAATATGTAGTTTTTCAGTGTATTTTTTGGCTCTTTGATCACTTGATTGTTTGTATTTTTGTTTTTTGTTGTTTCAAGGTAGTGTTTAGTGCTTCTGCAGGAATTAGATATGAAAAAAAATGAAAACTAGGTTCAAAACCTTAAACAAAAATCTACCAATGTGTTGAGTGAGCATTGGAGGTTTGTCCAACACTTTGAGGCAAGCTTATCAAAGTGTTCCAACAAGCATTTAATTGTTGGGTGTGGAGCATGATTATCTTCTATATTCAAAAGTACCACCACATTGGACCCCAGTTCAAAATGGGGGCGGCAACGCCGCCCGTAAAATATTCGTTGCAAGGGGGGTCTAGGGGGGGGCGGCGCCCCCGAAGCTAAAA
>APFE031527940.1:2363-17725 GCA_000404065.3 Pinus taeda
GGGTTTGCTACTGCTGATATAAATCAGATTTATTGTAATGTTTCTCTCTGCTGAATTATTGAAGATAAAAGAAGATTTGATCAAAGGTTTTCCCCACACATTGTGGGGTTTGTCCCTGGCTAGCTGCCACATCTTGTGTCTCTTGTCTTAGCTTGTTTTCTGTCGATCGTTTAATGTTCAATCTGCACTTTACCTTATGTACATGTGATTGCTAATCTATGGAATATAATAAGAAAAAGAAGTACACTGTTATAAGCATTGAACATACCATAACTTAACAAGTATCGACCAGAAACATTACATTTTTCTTCTTGATATGTCCTTTTAATTTCAATGTCTCACGTTGCGATATACCTATTATAGATGATAATGATACTTGCAGAATGTGCTCATCATCTCATTCTGGAGAAAACTGTGGGAAATATTTGATTTCTTCTACGTCTTATTCATCACTGTCTGAATCATTACTTGCTTCACATTTATACAGGTTCTTGGTCTCTTTTCCTTTAGCACACCTATGTTTAGGGTCCCATTTTTCACCACAATGTTTGCACTTGCCCTCTTTCATTCCTTGTATTTCTAGGTTAGTTTATTCTCCTCCATGAAGATGTGGTGGAACATATTTTGTGTTATCCATGTTCGTGGCTTGGGAAAATCTCTGTCTCGAATATACTCTTTCAACGCTTTTCCACTGCATTTTTTCATGTTTCATTTCAGCAACTTTTGCCTTATGTCTGGCTACCTCTATAAAAATAATGTCATGAAGCTCGAGCTAAGCTTGGAGATGGGGCTTAAGTCTCGTGGTGTATGAGTACATGAGGTGATTTTCTGACAATCCAGGTACTCACGTACCTAAAGTTTCCCATTCTTGAATGTATTCATCTACATCACCTTTTTGTTGTAATCTAGTGAGTGTTGAGAAGAACTCTTGTTCCTTGACACCTTGGAACCTTTCAAAGAATGCATTTTGAGTTTCCTCCAAATGATAGCTAGTGTCATATTTTTCCACCATGTATGCCAATTATATGCTTTGCCTTCCATTTGCATGGAAGCATGCCTGATATTTTCGTCATCATTGTCAATACCATACATCTCGAAATATTCTTCTACTTTATTGAACCAAGAAACACTGCATTTTTCATTCTCTTCAAATATGCATAGCTCAATTTTTTCTCTTCGTTGATATGTAGCTATTGACAAAGTGAAGAACAGGTATTGATTTGAAAATGGCATATTTTTGTATGGATTCTAGAGGTGCCTATTTTGAAAATTCTTGTTACTTTTTTCTTGATTAGGGATGGAAGGTGTCTTTGGAGACTCGAGTTTCTCATGTGAGTCTGATGAGTATGAGGAATCTGGAGAATTGAGATTTGTGTAGCTCCATTATTATGGGGTATTTGATTGGGTTTAACCTTCGTCTTGTCACAAATATAGGTCAAAAATACCATTGCTTGATCCACCTTATCTGAAAGGACTGACTGATCCTTTTTAAATTCATTCTTATTCTGTTCGAGCTAACTCTCTCTTCTCTTTTTTGTATCATACAGTGCTTCGATTTTTTCACCCTGCCTAATCACCTTAGTCTCAAGGTCTAACAATATTTTATTGAAATCGGCCATTAACATTGATGAAGCCACTGAGCGGGTGTGAGGTGGAGTATAGTTATCCAACGAAACCTTTTTCATTAAATTGACCTAATTTGTTTTTAAAATAATAATGAAGTATATATCTATATATATATATTATATATATATATTATATATATATAGTATATATATATATATATATATATATATATATAATTAACTATAAATACTTAATCAATCTATAATAATTACTTTCTTGCTTTGTATATATCTGTGTGTGTGTCTGTGTGTGTTTGTATCAACCTAACGTTCAATGGGAGACAAACACAGAGGGGGATGGTGGAAATCAAGGGCGAGAGTCGATAATGGGGGCACAACGAAATCATGTGGATGGGGTGGCATTGATAGCATAGAAAAATGATGTTGATACAGTGAGCACAACAATGGAGTGACAGAGGCATGGGTTGAAATGGGACGAAATTGGTCACGATTGATATGCGATGAAGAAGGGGGTCGAATGATTGGAGGCAGAATGAAAAAAGAACAGTGAAACGATGATTGATAGGGAGATGAAGGAAGAGAGACATTGAGCATGTGAAGTAGTGTGGTTGTAGGAAGAATCGACTGCTCTAACACCAAATGGATTGGTCAACGCAACATTACACATCAAATACATATATTTAATTAATAAACTTGAATGAAGAATTACACTGTGGGAGGCCCTAGCTTAAATACAACCCTGGGTTACTCTTGGTGAATGGGCATGATCTTTGATCATGCCCTAAAGATAATTACCTTTAATTACTTACTAAATACAGTTTGTTTAATTTTATATAACAAGGGACTGAATACAATTGCAAGGCTCTGGCAGTTGTTGACGCTTTTCGCTTTCAAGGAGACACACTCTTCTGGAATTTTTTAATTAGCCCTGATCTAATTTTTCCATGTATTCGTTTTCCCAAATCCATTTCCAGCTCTTTAAATCGGGAAACTCTCAATGTTAGAACCTATCGGAATCATCAAGTTGAATCCTATAGTTAATAGGTCGTCGTGATCTCCTCGACTACGACACTCAGCCACCAAGCCCATGTGTCTGTCCCTGCTGCAAACACACCGAACACACCGAGATAAATGTCAAAGTATCATAAATTCGACATAACCAAGATAATTTGTGATGTTTTAATACATGGAGGGACAAGAATTACTAAGCTCCACCTAGTCATAAAAATCTATTTGAAGAATATTTCAAAATTCTTGCCTACTATGGTGGCAAGGTTATAATAGCAAGGACATTGGAGCACCTAGTATAATGATTGTACAATCAGATCTTAACCAATGATATGTTTGAAAAATAAATTTAAAAATTATTAAAGAATTATAAAATTCAATTTATAATGTTTGATTATGGAATAGCTTTAAATTATTTTGGGTCAAAGATAAAGTAAGACCTAGTCAAAGGAAAAATCGAATGTGTAATACCATGTCTTGTCTTGTTCACCTTTGAAAAAAACATGTAGCGACCTTTTTAACTAAGGAGATTCACTCCCACTTTACTATGGATCCTTAACTCGTAAATTGACTTTGTTATAGAACCATGGGCCAATATCATGGCTTACTAATACTACATACCAAGAAAAAACATAGTTCAAGTTCATATGTCATAATTTTTTAATCAATATAATTAAAAGATAAAAACATGAATAACTACTTTTAAAATAAATCTCAACTTTTAATCTATAACTATTTAAATTTTTTTGGAAAAAGACCCACACGACACAGTATCTCCATGCCAATTCTCATCACTTCCATGCTCAGAAATTCACGGTTCTCATCACTCTTGCTACCCATGCTCTAAGAATCTCTGATCATATCCACCTTGATCAGGAGAAATCTCATCTTCTTGAAGTTTTTGGAAATAATGGGTATAGCAGTCCCAAGAGCCTCAAGGTCTTTCATAGAGCCAACAAAGTTAATAGAGTAAAACCCACCCGTGTTGATCCTATCACTAAGGTTAATCTCCTGTATATCCATGGGACCACGGATAGGATTGCTCATATTCTTAAAAATATGAATGCATATTCTTCTTTCAAACCTCTCCAAACCATAAAAAGTTCCCTTAGATCTGTTAAAGGCCCTATTGAACCTAAAGACATGAAAGGGGTCTACCTTATTCCTTGCTCCTGTGGTATTCCCTACATTGGAGAGACAGGTAGGTCTATAAGCAGAAAATGGTGAACATGTGACTAACATTAGACACAGTCGCTCTCACACATCAGGCCTTGTTGAGCATTCCGTGAAATTGAAACACCATGTCTGCATTGAAGAATCCAAATTCATTGCTAGGTTGGATCATTTTCACCATAGGAAACTCAGAGAAGCGATTGAAATAGAGAGACATGCCAAAAACCTCAATATGGATGATGGCTGGAAATTAAGTAAAAGTTGGATTCCATATCTCTCCTCTTGACCCTTCATCCCCTCCCTCCCCTTTCCTGTTTCCGTTCTTGTTGGATCTCCCTTCTCGCCTTTAGGATTTTTCCCCTTCAATCTTGTATTAATTTTCTTTAATTTATTTATTTGTAGTTGAAGTATATATTTGATCTAAAATTATATTTTGCCTTCCTCTGTTTTAATTATTCCATCTGTAGAGCTCTCTAGTTTTTGTATTTGGATTGAAACCTTAAGACATTCTCCTATTTCTTTGAACTTTTTCCCAATAATGATAGTCATGGTTAGGTCCTTGATTGGGCATACATAAAGATCAAATTGTTTAGCAAGATCAATATTTATATAATTGTGAGTACTGCTGAAATCTATAGTATATTGACATTTATGCCTCTTATTATCCCTTTAAGCTTCAGGGTTTTTGGGTGTAATCTCTTTGCCATGTTTTTTGGTGGTTTTGTGAGGATAGTGTTCTGTCTTTTTGGAGACTGGGTTGTCTCCTTTTGAAGGTGTGTTGGAATGTATTTTGTAGACACTTGTTCTTTATCTTTTGAAGAATTTATTTCTTCATATTGATTTTGTCAGATGCATGAGATTGCAGCTAATGATGCTTCATGTGATGTTTCCTTAGAGTCTTACTCTACATTGTGCATTATAGTAATTTCTTCATCAAGTTATTGTACTTCAATTTTCCTTCCATCTACTATCTTATAGTAACATAAAGACAAGTCTTCATATTTATGTCCTTGTGTCCAATTTTCTCCACACTCGCGACAATTATTTTTCTTCTTTATCCTCTTTTCAAACTCATTACTTGAAGTATCTAACTCTTTCTCAATTTCATTGTTGAGAAATCTAGGGTAAACAAGTGTATGTGACTTCTCTTATAATGATAATTATTTGTGATGTATTTTTTACTTTTCTTAATTAAATTCTTATTTAATTGTTACTTATTAGTGCTTTATTCATCAAAAAAATACCAAACCATAAATAATAATGAGATAAAGTACAAATGATGTAGGCAATCAGCGAGGGCAAAAACCTCTCCAACTTGAGAGGAAAATCCACCATAATTCTTCTTCTTATAGAATCTTTAATTGATGAATTCCAATACCTAGACCCTTGACCCGCAAACCCTTCAAGAACAAGTTAATTCTTCCTCTTTGAATAGATTCTCCTTCCATAAAGTTTGACCTATTCTAAAACTGCAACCTTAGAAACTACAGCTTCAACTTGTCGAGAAACTGCAACTTTGACTTGCCCAGAAACTACAACTTCTTCTCTTCACTTGGGTAGATTCTTTCTCCTAGAGAAATTGGATTTCAAAAAGACTCTCCTTGGTCACATAACTTCACTTCTATAAATTCAATTCACTGTAGCAATATGTGCCCTAATTCCTTTGCACATTTGGAGAGGAGTAGCCCAAAAATAAATCCAAAATAGCTCAACTTTTCTTCCTTCCTTTGTCTTCATTTTCTTCACACTTATTCTTGTCCTTATCATCAAACTTATGTGTGTCAGTGAGTTATCTCCAAATGAAGCTAAGTTCCCTATATATAGGCTTCCTTGAGCCTCCTATTAGGCTGAATTTACATGTCCTTAGGTCGGCTTGTTTCTCCATGAGGTAAGCTTGATGCTTGCATGTTTGACATGGCCTTGGAGGTTCTTTTGACTCAAATAATTTTCTTACAATATGTAACATGCTCAAGAAGGGTTATTCATATAAGGCAATGAACGTTTTGACTTTATAGACTCAATGACAAATCCTAAAATCTCTCATTAGGATTTTGGCCTAAAATATATTTTCCTTGAGCATGAAACCCATGCCTAAAGAACAATATAATAAATTTATTTTTCTCTTTCCATTGAATAAATAAAATAAAAATTACATATGTCACTATGAAGACCAAACCTTGTTACATATTTCAACACTCCCTCTTAGCTAAGGAGGTATTCATAATCCATACAAGGTACTTGGATATTCCCAATATGAAGAATTCTCATAAGAAGAGTTAGATTGGTAACCCATCTTTTTAGCATCATATCATCCAACATTATCACATACCAAGGCCTTGACTAACCACTCTATATCTCCACAATATCATAGCACAATTCTATAGAGACCAATGATTTGTAGACACCCTCATCATTGTCCCTCTTGAAACATACCCCACCCAGGTTCTCGCACAGTATGTTCCACCAAGACTATTCTTATCTTGGATTCCCAATCCTAAAATAATATTGGTCTTCTATGACTACTCTTATCCTGGATACCTTACCACATCCTCAAAGTGTATCGGATGCCAAATTCTTACTTAATCCTCCATTATATCTTCCCAAGTGAAGACAAGAATGATGTGTCTATCTCTCCCTCTAAACTAGGGAGGATATACCCATTCTAATGAAGGAATGTACCCAAGCTCCCTCTTAATAAGGGACTTGACCAAGCTTCCTCTTGACTAGAGACTTTCTCTCAATGACTCTTTAGGTGGATATCATGGGACAAACAACTGCTTGTAAGACTCCCTCCTTTGATGTCATGAAATTTCTTCTTTGTTATGGAGCCTACATCTTTTGGGACTTCTTGTAGGGGACATACCATCTGTCACTTTCATTCATTATTCATGTCAGTCATGTCATCCTTATTCTCATCAGAAAGTGATCCATTAGTCTATATTTGGCCTTCCTCCATACCTGGCTACCTTCTTCATGATATTTTTCCTTCAAGATATTTCATCCTACCACATGAACATCATTTGTAGATGACATCTACATCTCTTCCCTTGGTAGCCCTGCATTAGCCCATCCATATATCATTCAAAATGGAAAATGAACATTAAATCAAAAATACCTTTGTCATGGTATTTAATCATGACATCTCCTTGTTTGCATCAACATCCTTCATATATATATTGACACATCTCCAAAAAGATATACAATGCGAAGGGCCTCTATCTTTTTCAGAATTTATCAAGATCTTCATATCTTTCCCATGGAGACATCATAGTCAAATCTTTTAGTTCTTGGATGTTGATTTCCTTTCTCCATAGTTTCATTTTTTCATGATCTCTTCCTTTTTTTATTCACACATTTCCTCCGAAGAACTTCCAATAATAGTTCATCCAACTTTTCAACCACCTCAAATTTCATATAAGGACATATTATGTTGACTTCATCTAGTAAATGTGTGAACCATGCCTTCATACATCTTTACAAAGTAGGAGATCCTTTATTTTGATCATTATCTTGAGGTAGATCATTCATTCATGATATCTGCAACCATGCGATATGACTTAATTAAATATATGCATACATACCTCATATCTTCTTTTAGGTCATCTAGACTTCCTTCATCAGCTTCCTTGATTGAAAGAACTTCAATCACCTTGCCTTGCTTCGCTTCTTATGACATCATACCTTCCAATGAAGATTTCAATGGAGGATCTTGATCATCCTTATCCAAAACTTTGCTTCTTGAATGATGTATGATGAGTTTTATACTAGATGAATTTCTTGTTCTCATAAGTACTACTTATGCTTCTAATGAGGTTCCCAAGAGCTACATCCTTCTATAGTTAACTGCCATAAACTTCTATTTTAGCTATCTTTATTGCTTCTTTATGATTATGCCACGCGCTCTTGCTTTAAATTATATGCTTCTATGATGTCACGATGCATGCTTCTAATGATTCCTACCATGATATATATACAACAGAAAACTTGAAAACAAAAAATTGAAAAAAACTAGGTGAGGAAGACAATATCAATAATAATAGAGATCATTTACTTCCTCCTTCTTGGATTTCTTATTTTCAGCTTCCTCCACTTCTTTAGTGTTACGAGATTCTCCCCTTCCTATTTTGTTTTTGTCCTCCTTGAGTTTAAGACACTCTCTCTTGTAGTGCCCATATTCTTGACATCCATATCGTTGAACATTTACCGTATTCTTCTTTCTTTTCTAAGGACCAAAGTTTCCAAACTTCCCTTTTCTCTTAGCCATAACAACATATGATTGATTTTTTTCATTTGATCCTACATCAAAATTTTCCTTCAACCTAGTTTCTTCAATTTTTCATAGTGACCATAGATCCTTGAATGGAGTAGCTTCCTTCTTCCTGTAAATGCTTGTTGTAAAGTTACCCCATTCCTTAGTTAGTGCATTTAATAGTATGGTAGTCATCTCCTTGTAAAACATTATTTCTCCCAAGTCTTATAGTTGATCCCTTATTTCAGACACCCTCATAAAGTATGAGGCTATTCCTTCTTCTTTTGATATCTCCATCTTGTAGATTTCTTATCTTAACGATATTACTTCTCTTGCAGTTCTTATGGAAAACAACTCTACAAGTTTTCCATATATTTCTTATTATGTTTCAAGTTTAGATACATATGATATGAGGGGATCCTTGTTGGATTCTATGAGAATTCTTTTAGCCCTTACTTCCCCTTTAATATACCTTGCAAGTGTTTGAGCATATTCCTTTGGAGGTTTAGTGATTGAGCCTTTAAAATGTTCCATAACCTCATTTTCTATGAGGTTCAAATATGTCCTTTTCTTCCATGCAAGAAAGTTCGAAGACCCAACCAGTTTGTTTATTTCCTTGCAAAAAGTCATTTTAATAGATTCATATGTAGAAATAAATATACTTGCTTCTTCAACCCCCTTCCTTCTCAAATTTGATGATGATATAGGTAATAAAAAATATCTTCTTGATGAAGATGGTTTTCTTCAAAAGTGACCCTTCAGTCTAAAGAGAGGGAGATCACCCGGACTCCTTTGATGATGCCAACAACTCTTTTCTTGCTTCCTTTATATGAGTAGATTTCGAGATGTTTTGATCTTATATTTGAGTAGAGATAAGGGTATTTTGAGGTCTCATTATTTTTTATGATAATTTGAGTGAGGATCCCAAGAATTCTTCTAGTGTAGGCTTCTTCTTTTATCGATCTAGGGTTTTGATACTTTTCTTCAAGATGATGATGTAGCCCTTGTCTTCAAAATAACTTGGAGATGAGAGGATCTTCGTGATTCTTTGATTCCGTTGATACCCTTCTAGAAATTTGGTCCTTCAGTTCTTGAGTGTTCCTTATTGAGTTGTCCCTCCTTGACTTGTCATCTTAGCTCTAACACCATGTTGAGAAATCTAGGGGCAACAAGTATAGGTGATTTCTCTTATAATGATAATTGTTTATGATGTATTTTTTACTTCCCTTCATTAGATTCTTCTTTAATTTTTGTTTATTAGTGATTTATTCATCAAACATATACCAAACCATAAAGAACAATAAGACAAAGGAAACAATATGTAGGTGATCAGCCAGGACCAAAACCTCTCAAACTTGAGAGGAAAACCCACCATAATTATTCTTCTTATAGAATCTTTGATGGATGAATTCTAAGACCTAGACCCTTGACCAAGAACCCGTCCAAGACCAAGTCAATTCTTCCTCTTTGAATAGCTTCTCCTTCCAGCAACTTTGACCTATTCTACAACTACAACTTTACAAATTGTAACTTTGACTTGCTAAAAAACTGCAACTTCTCTTCTTCACTTGGGTAGATTCTCTCTCCTAGATAACGCGGTTTTTAGAACAAATCTTCTTGGTTACCTAACTTCACTTCTATAACTTGACTTCACTGTAACAATATGTGCCCTAATTCCTTTGCACATGTTGAGATACGTAGCCCAAAAATAGATCCAAAATAGCTTGAGTTTTCTTCCTTCCTTTGCCTTCCTCTTCTTCACACTTCTTCTTGTCGTTATCATCAAAATTATTTTTATTAGTGAGTTATATAAAAATGAGGTCAAGTCTCCTATATATAGGCTTCCTTGAGCCTCCTATTACACTGACTTGACATGTCTTTAGGCTGACTTGTTGCTCTATGAGGCCAACTTGATGCTTGCATGTTTGACATGGTATTGAAGGTTATTTTAACTCTAGTTTGGCTCAAATGTTTTTCTTATAATATGTAACATGCCAAAGAAAGGTTATTCATGCATGACAATGACTCCTTTGACCTTATAGACTCAATGAAAAATCCAAGAAGCTCTCAATGGGAGATTGACCTAAAATAAATTTTACTTAAACATGAAACCCGTACCTTAAGAACAATAATAATAAATTTATTTCTCTCTTTTCATTGAATACATGAAATCAACATTACATATGTCATTATGAAGATAGAATCTACTTAAAAATTTCAACATTCACAAGTATATAATTTCTTTTAAGGAATTTCTGTCCTACAGTCAATTTGTCTCCACAATAACTAATTTGTTTGTCTCTTTTTTACCTAAGTAGTTTTGTTGGTTTTCGTCTTCCTTGAATGATGGCATGTTTAACTTGTGTTTATGTTCAATAAGCCCTGTCGCATGTCTAGCGTCTTTGATATTTTGTGGTTTGTAAAATTTCATTTATGAACGAATATAATCTTTAAGTCTGCATCTATACATTTTAAGTATTTTTTATTAGTAAAGGCTCTTTGTCTTGTAGCTAGTGCTTCCCATTCATTGGTACATTCGCTTACAAAACCTTTTTCCTTGAGATGAAATTTTGTTGTGTAGACATCATCTTCTTCTTCATCGTAGAATATTTTTAGAACGGACCCACAAAATTCTTCCAATGGAAAGAACGAGTGTCACATTTTTCAATCCATCATGAGAACTAATCATATGCTTATGCTTCCAAATTGTTAGATGTCATCGTGATTTTTCACATTCACCTAATGATGGGTTTGAGTCAAAAATGGATTTCATTTTATTAACGCAAAAAATGGTGCCTCTAGCTTTTACCATCGTATTTGGGTAGCTCCTTTTTAATCAGTTGATAGTCATTTTCTAGAAATTTAGTGTAATATTGGGTACCTGAAAATCATATCTCGGGTGGATCAGCATGTTCATGCAGAATTCTATTTTGTTGGCTAGATTTTGGTCCTTGAAAACTTTGAATTGTTAGCATGCCTACTTTCTCCATTAATTGATTATTTTGTTCGCTATGGTCATCAAGTCTTTTGGTGGTTTTGCCAATTTTTTTGTCTCTTTGTAGTATTTTCTCCATCATCAATGTTAACTTCTTTCGACCTTCATTAAATTCTATTTGTGTTTTTTCCAGGTTATTAAGGCGATAATGCACATCATTGGCTTCATCTTTGTAGTGATTGGCATCAGCTTGTAATTCCTCATTGCTCACCATTTTTCCTTTTTTCTTGGCAGACCCCACTTTCGATTATTATTTATATATAAATAGAATAATAATTAATAATATATTTATATAAACTACATAGTTAATTATATTATAATTAAATACAATTAATTATATTTATAATTTATATATTTAATATATATATATTTTTATATATATATATATAATATATTATATATATATAATATATATTAACTATCTAATTATTTAATTAATTCTCAACCATTATAAATTAAAACTTACATAGATATATACAACCTTATACTATTATGAAATACAACTATAGAAAACCCAATTCGTAACAAACTCCAAGAGTGAAAGTGAAATATTTCTATCATATCTCTTTCATATTGAATTGTAATATTAAAAATGAACCAAGTGGCTTGAATACAACCCCTAGAATTATTAATGTTTTACAATTTTTTTAATTAAAACTAACCAAATATGTATAATCATTTCTACTTTTATTATAGCCGAAATTATTTTTTTATTTAGAGTAATTAAAAAAAAAAGATGTATCAACTCCACATTGAACATGGAAGGAATCACACATCATAAGTTTGGAAGCACCTCTCACCCAAAAAATTACTTTTAATTTGTTTGGATTCAAATCAATATTATTTTCTTCTTATAAATATAAGAGAGAATTAAAAACTATACCATTATAATTAAAAAGAAAAAATATTATTTCGTATATATTTTTTTATCCTTTTCCAGATTGTATATCCTTTATCCTTAAAACTATTTTATTATTACTTAAAAAAAAAGACAAATAGATCATATTATAAATAAACAAACAATATATTAAAAAAAATAAAGTTGTTGATGGTTTGTGTAGAGCATTCAACTCTATCTCTTTGAGTCTAGCTAAATGAAAGTGTGGTCGTTAATGATTAATGAAAATGCAATTGAAATATCTATATCAAATTATAAGTAAACAAACAATACATAAAAAAGGATAAAGTTGTTAATAGTTTGTGTGGAGCATGTAATTCTATCTCTTTGAATCTAGCTAAATGGAATTATGGTTGTTAATGAATATGCAATTGGAACATCTATCTCACTAAATGATGGATATTGATCATGTGAAGGCATCTCGATCATATTAATATGGTTGGAGTTTGTTGTGGTTATTCACAATAGTGAAATCATGCATACATAAACATTTGGCATTTGCAATTGAAGTTGCTCATGTATAAAAAGTATATTTAAAATCAAACACTTCCAAAAATAAAGTTAAATATGGACATGTAATCATAATCTAAAAGGTTGAGATTAATGGTTTGAGAATCATCATGGACACATGGTCATAATTAGAAGCTTTGGTAACAATGGTTTGAGGATACTCCATTATTTGAAAAATAATTTATGAATATTTATTCTAAATTTTATTATGAAAATTTGATCATATTAATTTACAAATTATAATCTCAAGCATTCTAAAGTAAAAATTTAGAGAACACACTTAAATCCATTTAGATAGTTGAAATGACAATTTTACACGTGGAAAAGAGTAATTTTAACAACTTTTTATGTGTTGAATTCTAACAAATACACATTGATTTGAGTCCTTCATATCAAAAAGCTCGTGTATCAATTGGTGGTGAAGTTAAAATATATTATATAATTTCTAGTTTGTAATGTGATTAAACGTGATAGAAGTCCAAGGGGTGAAGGGATTTTCTTTAGCCTCAAAGGAAAACTGGAATTAGGTTTTGCGTGAGGATTAGGTGTCACTACTAATGACAAAATAAAGGCTTTAGCATTGTTTCAAAGGATTGCCTTTGATAATGCCACATGGGTTAAAAAATCATAGTTATTAGAGACTTCTCAATTATTATTATATTTTTTTTTCAATACTTCTCGAAACACTAGACTCACTACTTGGTAGGTAGATATTTTGAATGTGTAAAAACATTTCAACCCATTTTCTTCCTTCAATTAAAATAATATAATAATATGAGGGAAATTGCTTGCAGACATCGTAGCACATTTGAATGAGGGGTTAATAAGTTTTTTTAGGTGGAGGCACCAACTTTGATGTCATTCCCATGATAATATAGCTCTTTAAGGATTCATTGGCTCCTTGCACAAGTGTTTACTCATACAAGGTTAAAAGGGAGCAAAATTAAATTTTATCATCTAACCCAAGTTTTAATGTGTTTCGATCACATTGTTTTTAAATATGAATTATCAATAACCACTACTTATTTCTTTGTATGGTTTAATCCTGTCATTTTTAGAGGGGTTGTGGATAGTTTTCCCATTCTTTTGGGAATTTGACTCTAGCATTTCATGCCCAAAGCGTTGGGATTTTGTTGGAGTAAGTCTCTTTGTGGGGTGGTAGGTATCTCAAGAAGGGTTGGTTGGCCTATTTTTTTTATATTTCTCCATGTAGTGAATCCGAAGGCTCCATGTTGAAATTTGTAGTGTGTGATCTACAAACTAGCTCATGTAAAGATGAAAATGCAATGTTGTGAGATGAGAACTTCAAGGGCTCAAAAGGAGGTGACAAAAATCACTTTCTATTTGACTTGTTGGCATGATATTTGGGAGGATAATATTATGGTGGAGGCACAATAAACATATTGACACATGATCCAGACTCGTGTTTAGATTACTTGACTTAAATGAACAAATAGTTAATATACGTCACATAGAGTTAGGGTGTTAAATTTATGGAGCTAGATTTGACATTGGGGTTAGTTGTGTATTTGGTTGATAGATTAGACAACATATTAGACCCTCTTTTGAAAGTGCTATGGTCCCACCCTCAATTACTTGACTTAAATGAACAAATAGTGAATATACGTCACATAGAGTTAGGGAGTTAAATTTATGGAGCTAGATTTGACATTGGGGTTAGTTGTGCCTTTGGTTGATAGATTAGACAACATATTAGACCATCTTTCGAAAGTGCTATGGTCCCACCCTCAAGCTTCTAGTACGATGGCAAATTCAACTTTGCATGTCATCCTCAAAATCATGGAAAATAAGAACTTAACAATCAAGTTGAAACAACAAATCATATGTTCCATCTTTGCATGGTAAAGCATGAAAAAGTATTTGTTGAATATCACAACATTATGATAGATTTCTATTAAATTTCTATATTGACAAGAGTACACCTGCCATATTACGGAATTTAAAATTTAGATAAGATACATAATTATATTAACTATTTTAAAATTTAAACATGAGAATTTCAAACTCAAAATTACATTATAATGTTTATCAATTCATAAACTTTGTTAAAACAAAATTATTTATTATTGTTTAAAATAATCAAAATCATCATTCATACAAAAATTATAATCATTTTCCAGAAACAAAATGATTTATCTCCTCAATAATGAATATATCCACAAAAAAAACTGTCAAAATTATTCATTATTGTTAAAAGGTTAAAATCCTAATTCACAATAGCATTATATTTAACCTCACTTCCCCTAATAAAGCTAAAAGGTTTTTTTGCCTGAAATACCCGCTCCATTCTCAATGGTGAAGAAATCCGAATTTTTAAAAATGGAAAAATTGTGAGCTTCATAATAGAAAGCCGATGGGGCGTGAATAGGTAGAGTGGTCGATAATATGTGGAGCCTGTAACTTTGTCCGTTGAAGTCTATGTAGCTGCAGCCGTGACTGTCATTGAATTTTATTTTGACACGTCTCAGTAGAAAAGTGGTTGGTGTTGATAATGTGAAAGCATACCAATATACATTCACAAACCCCATAAATCATAAAAGCGACTTCATTGTTCTGCCCAATGTCTTTAATAGAAAAAAAACAAATCACAACCAGGATTGTGATCGTATGTGTTATAAATAATTATATTTTTCAATAAAAAATTAGATTTATTTTAAGGACGAATTTAATATGAGTGGAGAAGGGTCAAATTTTTTTAAGTGCAAAATTATTTTACAATGTAAAAAATAATGTGTAATTTTTCATTATTTAAAATTGTATTTTTGAATGTTATATAGAATACATAACCTAAACTTATAAGTCAAAAAATATTTGTGGCTTTGTACGTAATATATATATATATATATATATATTATATAATATATATATATATATATATATATATATATATACCAAACATAAACTGTAATACTAGACCATTTC
>APFE031527951.1:0-11844 GCA_000404065.3 Pinus taeda
AAAATATTTGACATCTATTTATAAGAAGGAAAAAAATAATGAAATTTGTATTATAGGATTCTGAGGGTGTTAGGATTACTATTTCAGTCATTTTTCAGATTCGATAGGGTAGATTCAAAGTTGCGAGCAGGCATAGAGACTCTATGCAAGAGACAAAACCAATAATTAAATAATTCTAAATTGACCAAAAATTGCTTAGGAAGAAGAAAATTTCTCATTAACAAGAGGAATATGCTAGCAAAGCTACATAATGATTTGTTGTTGTTCGATGAACGAGAAAACCAATATTCTACTTCAGAATACTATTACAGACCAATAAATGAAATAAACATTGCAAAAGTGGCAACACTTGATATGAACAATAGATAGCAGATAATGGCGAAAGGTATAGGAAAAAGGCTAAATACAAAAATCAAATGACCAGACAGTCTTATCTCATAATACGTTTTTGAGAGCACTCATTATCAAGTAGAGTAGGAAAAAAGCTAAATATGGAAATAAGAACCTAAACCAGAGTCCAATAGGGCTTCGAGGGTTTCAAGGGTTTGTTTGGGGTCATTGCTGCGATGTTTCATTTTCCCTTTGTCTTTCTACTTAGGGCTGGTTGTTGAGTGAAGCCATTCGCCGAGGATGGCATGGGACAGCCAAGGATGGCACACTGAGGATGGAATGGGATGGTCGAGGATGGAAAACCACCTAATACCTCACATGTGAGCATCCTCAACACTTATGTGAACATAGACCAACACACAGAGGACTAAAAATGACTCAATTGGCATAACTATTCTGAAGATATTTGTACACTGCACTAAGAAATAGAAACAGAGGAGAACAAGGTCAAGGCCATTCACAAAGAATGCTCATCATGCTTCTTAGGAATCTTTCATTTGCCATTGAAACTCTGCAAATGACCGAGGATGGCATGCCGAGGACGGCACGAGACGACCAAGCATGATAACAGTGAAAATTCACAAATACCATCATGAAAAGCTACCTAATACCTAATACCTCACATGTGATCATCCTCAACACTTATGTGAACACAGACCAACACACAAAGGACTAAAGGTGACTCAATTGGCATAATTATTCTATAGATATTCGTAAACTGCACCACGAAATAGAAACAGAGGAGAGCAAGGTCAAGGCCATTCAAAAAGCATACTAACCCTGCTTCTTAGGAATATTTCATTTGCCATTGAAACTCTGCAAACGGTCGAGGATGGCACACCAAGGATGGCACGAGGCGGCCAAGCATGATAACAGTGAAAATTCACAAATACCATCATGGAAAGCCACAAACAACATCAAAATATCCACAAAAACCCTAAACCCTAAAAAACTGCCATAGAAAGTTTACAAAAAATCCAAATAGAGTTGTTTGTGTTGAAAAACATAGAGAAATTGCTGGTAGGATTAAAGTCCTACCGGATACAGGCCATGGATGGTCGCCTACCTTCCCCGGAGTTCGCGAGACCTTCTCTGCACCTGCAACGACCTTTTCCACACCTGCAATGAGAAGAAAAAGCCATTAGACAACAGAAAACCACCAAAAAAACTAGTACAAAACAACAAATTAAGCAATTACGTATTAAAAAAGACCTTCCACCTCGAGCTCGGTAAAACTGCAACCAGCTCCTCCCCAAACAACAAAAACTGCAAAAAGACCACCACCAGAGAAACCTTAAACAATCAGGGGTCCAGAACGACTAATAAATCCAGGTTGAAAACCACAAGAAAGGCAGAAGCGATGTTCCAACCACAAACCCTAAACCTCGAACAAACATTTTCATCAGCACCTGCATACCAGATGAAGCTCAAGTCCACAAACGCTAAACCTCAAACAAACATTTGCATCAGAACCTCAATACCAAACGAAGTACGCAGGTTCTTGGGTTTTCCCGAGCCATCTTCGGTAGGGGGCTTTGCCCAACAACCAGCTCCGAGGAGAAAGACCAAGGGAAAATGCAACATTGTAGGAATGACCCCAAACAAACGGAGGAAATGACACAGACACAAAATTTTATGTGATGACATGATGCCCAACATGTGGACCTCCACGGTGAACATGTTTTGTACCAGATCCATGTGGGTTGACATGTGGTTTTGCGACATGGCGGGGAGGGCGCACAAGTAATGGCAACCCTCCCCTATGTTTATTCTCACACCACGAAGTAGAAATTTCTAGACTTTTCTCTATTTGGCATTGTCCAAAGGTGATGTCGGTGCTATCATCATGGATGAACTTCCATACATGCAATCTTTTGTGGAAAAAACAACATTCACCATTCAAAACTGAGGATTTGTAAGTGATTACCATTGGGATTGATAAATTGATTTTTCTTTTGACAATCATATCACTTAATAATTATCCATGACTTTTTAAATTTTATTTGTCGATATTGATTAGCTTATTTCGGCAGGTGTTTGATAACATCATCATCAACAGGTAAAGTCCGTTTCAATCAAAATATTGGAGCTATGAGAAACTGGCGATCTATTCGATTACAACAATAAAAAAATATATCTTAATAAGGTATAATAGACTAACATTTATAGCTTTCCATCATATTACAAGTTTTGGTTTATAGTAGTGTTTACTCATGAACACCATAAACACCATGTGTTATATATCCATATGTTAGTTGTAAATTATAAATTGTCTTAATAACTAGCAATGTCAACTAAAGTTTCCAAGATATTGAATTGTGGAAAATATCATGAATTCTATATGAACTCTTCTATTGTGGGTTAAATCAGATACACATCTACCAATTAAAATTATATGTATATGATATACATTTTCAATGAAAGAAAACAATTTAGAAGATTTATTTTAGGTGATTGTTCTAGGAGCCATTACCTTGTGCTTCAATTTCAAGTTGGATAAGAAGACTTTGTACACAATTATTATCCTAGAAATATTATGAAGCAAGTATATTGTTCTCTTCAATTTTTAAGTTTTTACATACAAATAAGCTAAATTCTTAAGTTTTTACATACACAACCGATTCGCTGACACTATGTTTAAACCATAATAGTTATTGATTTCCAATATAAATGTTTGTAATAGTTATATATAAAATAAAATAAAACAACAATTATTATTGTTGATTGTTCATATAATTATACATAATGCCATAGAGATGTAATAATATCACATTTATAAGCTTTAATTGATATTTATTTTTCACACATATGGGGAAGAGGAACAATCGTTTTCTATGGTTTAGTTGAAGTATTTTATAGGTAATTTAATAAATTAACAATATTAACCAAAACATACTCCATACACAAGTTATATCAATAATAATAACAATAATAATAATAATAATATCTATTTTTATGGTCACGGTAAAGCAAGACACCAAATTGGTGTATGAGACCCCCTTTTTTGTGGGACAAGGGACCCACCTCCGCACAACGATTTGACTGCTAAGTCTACGATGACATACATACTCTACCCCCCTTTGGTTTTGAACCTATGACCTCTTAGGAGAAACACATGCTCTTAACCATTGACCAATGAATATAAATGGTTGGTCAATCATGTTGGTAAATTAATTTGTCCATGTCAGTTCATTATTGTTTGCCTTGTTTGAGTTTGGTTATCTTAGAATTCACAAATTTTTGGGGCAAAATTTTGTTAATTTGTTAATTTTTAGACATTTTATAAAATAAATACTATTTATAGTTAAAAATAATATATATATATATATATATGTTATTACTAAATTACATTTTTTTTAATTGATTATTCACCTACAATGTAAAGCGGTTTAGAAGTGGCGAAATATCCGAACCCTTTATTTATATGGTCAGAATTAGTATTGAATTCTCATGTGAATGCCTTGATTTGTTGCAGTTGCCATTATTTTTTGAAATTATAAATCTTCAGTAGTGATGTCAAGTGTTTAATAGAGGAAAAGTAATAGAGGTAAATTCTCTCAAAATATTTTGCACGGTTCTAGGTGTTAATTATTCAAAATTCACTACTGGAATTGTTGGTGTTCTTAATGCATTTTTCTAAATACTAAAGAAAATTGGGAAACCCGACGCTTCTGTTTATAAATATTAAAAAAGAATTGTATTTATTATGTGAAAATCCAAACTGCTTTATTCACTATTTACACTTTTAAGACATTTTTTAAAACAAAAGAAATTTTATGTCTTTAAAAGTTATTTTTAGTTTAGTTATTTTATATTAAAATTTAATATCAATTTAGCTGTCTTAAATATAAAACTTAAGACAAAAATATTTTGACACAAATATTTAAAAAAACATTACATTTAAGACAAAAATAGAGTGAGACAAAAATATTTTAAGACAAAGATTTATATTTAAGACAAAAATAGTTTAATGCAAAAATATTTTAAGACAAAACTTTATATTTAAGACAAAAACATTTTGAGACAAAAGTATTTTAAGACAAAATTTTATATTTAAGACAATGGTCACTTAAGACAATGCAAATTAAGACGAAACCCATTTAAGACGATTAACAATTAAGACAAAATGATATCAATTTAAAAAAATAATACCTAACACTTGCAAAATTGACTCTGACTGTGCACCCTAAGTCTGCCAACTTGTAGGCTACTACTATCTCGTGCCTATACCAAGGATGATATTTCACTTTCCATTCATGTTATCTTATATAAAGACAACGATTGTTTGCACTCTTCGTCTTGTCGTAGTAGCCGACTCTGGGGAAAGTGACAGCTTTTCCTTGCATGATTTTTCAGACATCAATTCATGTTTTCTTGCTTAGAGACAAATTGTCTGTCATTACATTCGACACTACTAAATGGATGGGGCTTTTAAGACATGTTTTTGTGGCAAAATAAGTCCTTCGTATTAAAATTTAATTTATTCTTAATGTCCTTTATACGAGGTGTTAGTAAAGAAGGTAAAGGTAAAGGAATAGTGGTCCTTCTTTATGTTGTTGATGGGTTCTTTAGGAAGCAAGCGATGGATGCCGACAAAAACTAAGGGGATTTAGGGTGATGGACGCTGAAAGAAAAGGTGTGCTTGGTGAGAGGTGAGATGGAGGCACTTTCCCTTAATGTGGATAGGTAGTAATATAGTTGGACTACGTTTCAGGGTCTCCATTAATTATGTTTTAATATGTGCTATTTTACTGTGACATTTATATTGAACACTACTTCTATCTGGTGGTTGTTGTTATGAATACATTATTCTGCTGGAAATCCTGATTGTCATCAATAACATGTATTAGATTCATGTGAAGGATAGTGGAGGAAAAGTACCAAATATCCCTTGGAAGACAATATGCCTACTTCAAAATCTCTACGATAGCTTTTGCAAGAAGAAGAACATGAGGATAAAAGATTAGATTATGGAAGCATTAGTCACAAAATTCACAAGGGTGGTAATTTTGGTTACAAGTGTGGAGGTAGATGGATTAAACATAGCCTTCGCTGGTGCAATTACTGGTGCTATTGGGTGAAATACATCAAAGCATAATTATATGAGATAGATTCGATTTTTATCCTGATTCTGGATGATATTGGGGATCTGTACTAGTTTTTTTTGTTTCAAGGTACACTAATAAAAATTTGTTTTCCATTGTAGTTATTGGTCTACTTCGTGGTCTATCTTATATGCACTATTTGGTTGTTTATGTGGTATTTATTTTGAACCTTTTCTCCTATGGATCTTCCTGCTCCTTCCTTGGTTTTAGATTGGTTGATTGAGGGATTTTTGAGGATCTTAGACGCTACCTACTAATATTCTATGTGGTCTATCTAAGACACACTAGCTGGTTGTTTTATGTGGTATTTCTTCTAAACCTTTTCTCTTGTGGATATTCCTACTCCTCTTTTGTTTGGGATTGGTCGATCTAGGGATTTCTGAGTATCTTTACTGCTACGTAAGTGCATTCATTTTGGTTGGTGGAGTTCGTAAAATATTTTAATTTTTAATTCGATCATGAAGTAGTATCTAGGGGTCATTAATTGGTCTATGGGGACATTTATTTTCCAAGATGGCCATTTATTATATGAGGGACAATCCATTAATGGTTTGTGTCGTCATTCAAGATCTTAACCAATTGTGCGCTTGATGAGATTTTTCTGAAGGACATTGGGCAACAGTGATTGGTGAGGCTAATGTATTTTAAGGGGTTTCCTAATGAATTGATTTAGTGATAACATACATCGAGTGGGGTCTATAATTGACAAGCGACATTAATTTACCTTGTTTACATATTATATTGAGGTTTTTCTAAACACTACTACATAACGTATTTTTTGGTAATGCTCTCTGCTTTGGTGCACATATAGGAAAGAATGCATAGTGTTGACGGTGTTAGTTGTAGAATTTTCATTTACATTTATCAGTACAATGTGAGTTGGTATTGAAGGAAACTCGAGGAGTGACAACTCATTACTTGATGTGTTGGTACAATCGAGTATTGAGGCGAAGATTCATGGTTGCCCCAAGTCGAGAGTCCAACTCTATGGAACATCTCCTATACATTCAACTATACATGTGGATTTGAAGGTTTCGATATCTCCTTTAGGTATTAAATCCAAATGTGGTAATCCACAGAAAATATTTTTCCATCATTTGTAGGAAAAGAAGGTAGTTATGGTTGATATTGATTATCATAAACTTATTTTTGGTTTTGATGTTTTTAGGGACTAGAGGGTAGGATTACAGGAATGCGATTTGGTGGGTAACTGGTATTATCTACTAATGGATGGATCTTTGATGTCATTCTTGGTTAAAAACATTGGTACCTTGTTCTTAATGTTGGGTTGTGTTATATTCTTTCCACGACTAGCCCACATATTTAACCAGGGGGTTAGAGGGTGGGTGAAGCCCCCCTTCATTGTGCCTATTGCATAGCAGGGGGGGCTGACAGGGGGTTTGAAGGGTGCAGGTAACCCCCCTCTATGGGGTTTGGGGTAGCGCCCCTGAAAATTTTGTTTTTTGGACCCTATATTAGGTTGGGCCTTCCTACCTATGGTTTTTTGCATGATTTCCAAACATGGTTTTCACCGCGATGGTTTTCGATCCATGGTTATGGACGCGATGGTTTTCGGTCTATGGTATTGGATGCTTTGGCATGTATAAATATGTATTGCAACATTGAAAGGAACATAATGAAAAATCAAGGTGGTACTCCCAGTTTTGGGATCTAGTGAAAATATCTATGTATATGTGTTTTATGTGTTATGCTCTCGCATTGCTTATTTTCTGTGTTTTTAGAATTTGTATGCAGGTAATTTCTATATCGGGTTAAAACCTACGTTTGGTATCAGAGCTGTTTTGGCTTCAATGGGACGCCTTTTTTGCTTAGGGGTTTCACTTGAGCCTGTGGTAAGCCCAGTTCAGTGGGAGATCTGCGAGATCAATTCTGGTGATGAAAAAAGATGGCGAGTAGTGGAAAGATAGAGATAGAGAAATTTAATGGTCAGAGTTTTGAGTTGTGAAAACTCAAGATGGAGGATCTGTTGGTGGATAAAGATCAGTGGATCACGGTAGATCTAGATACTAAACCAATGGGAGTGTCTGATGAAGAATGGAATAAGTTGGATCGAAAGGGAGAAAGCACAATACGATTGTGTGTCTCAGATTCAGTATTGTTGAATGTATCAGGGGAAGCTATGGTGAAGTCTTTGTGGGACAAGTTAGGGATTTTGTACCAATCTAAGTCTTTGGTGAATAAATTGTTCCTACGGAAAAAGCTCTATAACCTAAGGATGAAATATGGAGACTCAGGGACAGTGCATCTGAGCACATTTAATACTGTGGTAAGTCAATTATTATCTGTTGATATTAAAATTTCAAATGAATATAAGTGCATTAGTTTATTGTGTTCTCTACCAGATTCGTGGGATAGGCTAGTTATTGCAATAGGTAGCAATACAACTGCCTTGTAGTTTGATGAAATAGTCTCATCATTGTTGACGGAGGAGATGAGATGAAAAAAATATGGAGAGCCAGAATGGTGATGCCTTGTCTATACGAGGATGGTCCCAAAACAAAAACAAAAATAAGTCATCAAGTGGGAGATCTACATCTATAAGGATATCTAAATCTCCAGGAAAACCTGTAAAGGTGGTGTGCTAGAAATGCGGAAAGGAAGGGCACTAGAAAAGGGACTGTAAATTTAAAGCTCCTGATAAAGGAAAGGGATCTGATGATGCTCCTTCTGCAGAGTCAAAAACCACCTTAGATGAAGGTGGGGATGTGTACTTGGCTTCTTCAGTACACATGTAGATCATGAGGCATGGTTGATTGACTCAGGTGCATCCTTTCACTTCACTCCCCATAGAGAGTGGTTTTGTGAGTATAAGAAATACGATGGTGGTGATGTCTTCTTAGGGGATGATACGAAGGCTAGAATCACTGGTCACAGAAAAGTAAAGTGGAAGTTGCAAGGTGGAAGGGTTAGAACACTTATGGGTGCTCTGCATATTCCTGCATTGGCCAAACATCTGATTTCTGTAAGAAAGCTAGATGATGCAGGTGTAAAAATAGTGTTATAGAAGGATACCTGCAAGATGGTTAGGGGAGCACTGGTATTGATGCAGGGAGCTCGGATTGGAACTCTGTAGAAGCTGCAAGCTAGCACTATTGTTGATGGGTGCAACATCTCTGTGGTTCCTGAAAATGGAGTAGAAAATCTAGTGGTCTCTGGAGAGAAGACCATGATCTGGCATCAAAGGCTTAGACATATTGGACAGAAGGACCTTCGACTACTTCATGGTAAAGGTATGGTAGAATGTATGAGTAATAGCTCTTTGGATTTTGATTTCTGTGAAAACTCTGTATATGGGAAGCAGAATTGGGTGAGATTCCGCTTTGGTGGTAAGAGGGTGAAACAAATATTAGAACTTGTGCACAGTGATGTGTTTGGATCTATGAAGGTTCAATCACTAGGTAAGTCTATGTACTATGTATAATTTATAGATGACTTCTCAAGGAATACATGTATATATTTCCTTAAGAACAAATCTGGAGTCTTTGACAGGTTTAAATAATTTAATGCTGTGGTGGAAAACTAGCGAGAGAAGAAGATAAAGGTGTTGAGGACAGATAACGGTGTAGAGTTTTGCAATAAGGAATTTGAAGAATTCTATAAGAAGTTTGGTATAGCACGACAGAAGACTACTCCATAGACACTGAGCAAAATGGAGTTACAGAAAGAATGAACAAGACATTAATGGAAAGAGAAGGAAGCATGCTTAGTGGTGCCACGTTAGGATGGGAATTCTGGGCAGAGGCAATGGAGACAACTTATTACATGGTCAACAGATCACCTTGATCAACATTGGAGGACAAGACTCCACAAAAGGTATGGACTGGTAAGAAACCATCTCTTTCACATCTGAGGGTATTTGGATGTGATGCATATGTACATGTTCCAAAGGAGAAACGAACCAAGTTGGATAGTAAATCTGAAAAGTGCATCTTTATTGGGTATAAGGATGGTTTAAAGGGTTATAAGCTTTGGAACCAAGTATCAAGGAAGGTTGTTTACAGTCAATATGTGGTGTTCAGAGAGGTAAACAATGTTATTAAACATGAAGTCCAACCAAAGGAGCCTAAGAAGATAAAATTTGAGCTTAAGGAGGAAGAATCAGACTCTATAATAGAGGAGGAATCAAAAGATGAAGAGCCACAAACTCCGAGTCTAAGAAGATCAGTTCGTGAAAGAAGACAACTGGAAAGGTATAGTCCATATGCTTTCTGTTCAAATTTTTCTTTATCTATTATTGATGATGATCCAGAACTGTGAAGAAAGTAGTAGATTCAGAGGATGGCAAACTGTGGAAAGAGCCCATGGTTGATGAAATTGCATCTTTGCATAAAAATTAGGCTTGGGATCTGGTGGAGTTGCCGGCTGGAAGGAAACCCATTGGCAGCAAATGGGTGTTCAAGAAGAAGACAAATGAAGACGAAAAGGTGGAGAAATAAAAAGCTTAGTTGGTATTAAAAGGTTATTCCCAGGTGCCAGGAATTGATTTAGGTGATATTTTTTCTCCTGTTGCCAAGGTATCTTCTATTAGGTTACTTTTATCTGTTGCTGCTGCTTTTGATTTTGAGGTAGAATAGATGGATGTGAAGACAACATTTCTTCATGGGGATCTGGAAGAGGAGATCTATATGAAGCAACTTTAAGTTTTTGCGGTGAAGGGTAAGAAAGAAATGGTATGCAAGCTAAACAAGTATTTGTATGGGTTAAAACAGTCACCAAGGATGTGGTACCAGAAATTTGATACATTTATACGAGGACTTGGCTTCACCAGAAGCAAAGCAGATCAATGTGTTTATTTTAAATTAATTGGTGACTGTGTTATTTATCTGGTCTTGTATGTGGATGATATGTTGCTGGTTGGAAATGACAAAGAAATTATCTAGGATTCGAAGACCCAATTGTCCTCCAAATTCGACGTGAAAGATCTTGGTGCTGCAAACTATATTTTGGGCATGGAAATTAAAAGAGATCAGGCATTGAGGAAGCTCTGGTTAAACCAGAGGAGGTATTGTTAAAGCTCTCCTCTTTTCAACATTTTATATAATTAGTGGTTCTCCTTCCACTTTATTAATGATGATGATTTTGTGAATATTTTGGGATCGTATTGGGTACATGGTTGTGGTTTCCTCTATTTATATCCTTGACATGTGGCCTTTGATCCATACCTATAATTTCCATGAAAGAAATTGGAATTGGCTAAATTCCCTAGTTTAACCCTCTTAATTTGGTCACATGAATCACTGATGATGATTGACAATTCCATTGGTAAATTTTCTTTCCTGGAGAATGAGACTATTAAAAGGAGATAAATGTATCACATGGCCTTTGGTGTAGGTGGAATTCGCTACTCGCCTTCATGGAAAGGTGGATCTTAATTGGGGTGGATTCTCTAATAGGGAGTGAATTAACAATTGGAAAATTCCTTTTCTCCTCCTCATTTGTCATAATGTTGGACATCTTATTACCGAGTGCCCTTATGGATTTGGAAATTGGAAATATGGAATATTAGAGATTGTTTATGATGGGGTTGTCTATCGGCATATGTACACTCTCCAATGAATTAGAATATTGGCCAACACTCTCTCTCTTGTAAGTTTAAAATCACACCATCTATGACATGTCTTGAGTAACATATCCATAATTATTTAATATCGAGTGTCGTTTCTCTTAATAATTCTACATTTCTTCCTTTAAATATTGTTTCTCTCGATATTCAACGACCACATTCTGATTGTATTGAAAATTCTTCATTGTTATATGTACTTTAAATTTATCTCTTTTCATAAAATTTAGAATTCACCCACACTCTATCTTTTGATGTGAATGCGACGACCTTCGTTATTGACGACTCATTCATTGTGAGTCTTGACCCTCCTCACATTAAATTTGGGACTTTTTCTACAGACCTTTCTCCTACTAATTCAGTGGGGAGTAATATTGAGTTTCTTCACCTTCACCCTTAAATCCACCTAGAGACCTTGTTGATTCATTCATCCTCCTCTCCTATGATTTCTATTAGTCCCAATTCTCATTGTAATGTGACACTTATGAAGGAATGGTGTTCGAAACCCTTGAATTGTTCAAATGGGGCTGATACTAATCTTCACAATGATTTTACAACACTAGATCTTGTTCCACATATTTTAATAAATCATCTTTTGTTAGTTATTTCTCTCCTATTCAGGCCCTAAGAGATTATTTTCCTAATTATGAAGGCTTACCATGATAATCATGTCTTAAAACACTAGGGGCTTGGGGAGTGCCCGGAAAATCCTCTTACTCCAACAATTGATTCGGGTTAATCACCCCTCTATTATCCTTTTACAAGAGA
>APFE031527956.1:3873-15338 GCA_000404065.3 Pinus taeda
CCAAGGTCTTCCCCCAGATGGAAATCCTGGTCCATTTCCTTCATTGGGAAATGTCGGTGCTCCGTATATGGCAACATTGTCTTTGCCTGGGCTAACCATTGGTTTGCCTGTATGGTTGTTTTCAACCTCAGTGGTCCCAAGTGTCATGACTCCTGTTCCACCATCTCCTTTGTCTAAATCACGGCACGTTGATTCCAAGGTTGAGCCTACGCCTTCTTCCCATGTTTCTTCCTCCTCCCCTCCTCCTTCACCTGGTGAGAGTTTCACATCTAGTAACCAAGAGACTAAGAAGAAGATGAAGAAGAAGAAGAAGTCCGATAGACATGAGGCCACCTGTACAGCTACTGCTCTGAGTACATCCCGGGTCGGAACACCTTTTGTTCCCCCGTGGAAGGTTAAGTTTACTTATAAATTGTGCAAGGGTGACCATCTTCTTCGTGATTATCGTGGCATTCCTAGGATCTTAGAAGCATGGTCTCACAATCCAGCTTGTCCCTCATCGTCCTCTCAAGCTCATGATGATGCTACCCTATCAACTGGAAATGGTAAGAAGAAAGGGAAGATTCGATTCCCTTGTAGACTATGTGAAGGCAACCATCCCCTTCACATTTGTCCGCTCATGGATAAAGCTTCCGCCGTTTTGGAAAGTCTTACAACTTATTCACCCCAACTTCCCATTGGTTATCAGAGGCTCTCTTCAGACCCTTCCCCCCGTTGAAAAAGTGATATACTTAGATTCTTCTCTTGTCGATCCTCCTCTTTCTGAACCTGGCTGTGCTAAGCCTATTCTACACCAACCATTGGTCAGAGAGAGTGTTCACTTGGGTTCACGACCTGTTGATCACTCTGTTTCGATAGAGCATCATGCTCATGTTCTTCTCGTCTCATTAAATTCTCTTGAGTCTGAAAATGACCCTCCTATCCCAGCTGGTCAAGAGGGCCCTTCTTCGATTCCTGTAGAAAAGGGGGGCAATCATACGATTCCCCCATCGAGCATTTCGATCGTTTCCTTCGACTGGAGTCATTTGACTACATTCTGCCTTCCATCCCATGTGCCTTTCCAGATTACAGTACATGCCTATGATAAGGCAGTACCTGGCACTATCTTGGATGAGGGTGAATCTATTAGTCTTATGCCTTCCACTACTTGGCAAGCTTTGTGCTCCCCACAGCTTGTGCCGGTCACACAGAATCTATTAGCATTTGATGGAGGAACCAGACAACCATTAGGGATCCTTCCAAAGTTCCTTGTTACTTTGGGGGGCAAAGCCATCTCTATCGATGTATTGATTGTCCAAGGTGATTTAGAGTTCAATCTTCTCCTTGGTCGTGACTATGTTTATGCCATGGGGGCCCTTGTCTCTTCACTTTTCCATGTGGTTTGTTTTCCACATGATGGAAGAATGGTGACCATCAATCAATTATCATTCTTTAGTCACCTAGCGCCTCCTGTGCCATTGTCATCCCCTCTCAGTTCTTGCTCACAAACATTACCTTCCTTTCCACAGGTCAATTATGTGGCCACCTGTTCCATCTCCACCTTTGCTGGCAATCATGCAAATGGTCTCGTACATCATGTACTGGGGGCATTGGAACCTGATCTGTCATTAGTGCCTCATGACATGTATTCCTCCTCGAGTGTGGTTCTTCCATCCTGTGAAGACCTCTTGGGAGCCATGTTCTCATAAGGCCCATAAACAAGGATTCCTGAGGATAGTTTTGATCTTGTGTCGACCTTGTTAAAAAACGAAACAAGTGTACGAGGATAGTTTGTTCCTATCTCAACCTCGTTAAAAAATGAAACAAGCATAGTTCCTTGTCTTGGGTCAAGCTCGTTAAAAAATGAAACAAGGGTTATGAGGATAGTTCTTTTACTATGTCAACCTCATTAAAAAATGAAACAACTCCCTTTCCAAATCGAGTCTTTGTTTAAGATCTCGTAAAATCCAAGTCGAGTCTTTCCAAGATCTCGGAAGTGAACCTTCATTCCATCCACCTTGTTGAATGCAATGAAGCTTGGGGGGCATGTACCTCGATTTGCGTCGTTATGCTGGGGGCATGTACCTCGATTTGCGTCGTTATGCTGGGGGCATGCAAACTCATAACAAGCATAGTTTTTTGTTTCAAGCTTGTATAAACATGAAACCGAATCCAAGCAGAGTTCTCCATGGTTCAAGCTTGTGTAAAAATGAACCCATACCTGATTTACACCTCGTGATTGTCGTTTTTATCTGCTAAATTTTGCTAGATGAGCCTTGGTTGTTTCATTCCATTGCCACCATCTCTTTGTCCGATCATATGTTTTCACTTGGTTGTTTTTCCTTTCCTGAGGAACCACAACGATGAGTGGTTTTATTAGCCAGTCTCTTGACCATTACATGTTTTGAGCAGTTCCACCATTGCCAAAACCAGTTGCTACCCTTTACACCACTCATTCCTCTAGGAAGAGTCACCTTTAAGCTATTTTCTGACTCATAAAATATGAAAAGATTGCCAAGTATTTTTTCACTTTTTGACTCGTTAAAAAGAATAAAAATGGCAGTCTGCTTTAATATCTTTTCTGACCATGTAAACATGAAAAGATTGCCGATCTTTTATCGTTTCAGGCTCGTTATTGGTTACGAAACGACGTGGTTTCAATCGCTTTTCTACTTTTTTGAGTCAAGATCACTAATCACGAAAAGTACTCCCTAATCGCAATGGTCAAGTGGTTCTTTCGAGTATCGTTTTATACTTTTTCGGGCTCGAGAGACACAAATCTACAAAAAAGTACCCCCCTGGAGTTTTCTTTTCCATGTCTTTTTCAAACTCCCTAAACATGAAAAAGACTATGAGTTTTACCTATGTTGGACTCATTAAACCCTGACGACATTGGACTCGTCAACATGATGAGACTCGAGCTTCTCCTCCCTAGGGCTCATTAAATGATTACTAGGTTGGATTCAATAGCAGGTTTATGATGGATTGTCTATGGCAGCAAGTCACTCTTGAACATCGACACTTTTGCTTCTTGTCGGGCTAGGATATCCATACCTTGTCATTTCGCCTTCCGCGGGTTGGGTTGTCATTTAGCCTCTGATTCATGCCATTTTCATTAAGCCTCTGATCCCCTGGCGCCTGAATGCTGCCACCCTCTGGATTCGTGTTGCCGACATGTTCAAGAGTATAATCCTTATGCAGTTTACACCTTTGTCTCCTTCTCTGATACTCTGTTTCACCATCTACTACTTGTTCCTTATCTCGTGTCGTTGATGGGGGAAACATTATGGCCCTCCTCCGACAAGTCGTCTCCTCTCGACATCAGCTCATTATCCAAGAGATTGATCTAGAGATCCCCTTTAGTACCTTAGAGCTTGCATGCCTCAATGTCAAGTTCTTCGCACCTGACAGTCGACTTTAATCATTGGTCGTCGATTGGGTGATTCCACGAGTGTTCGACTTCAGCTCCTTTTTCACACTCCGTGGATTGTTCTTGCTAGTACCTTGAGAACCATTGGCATCATAAGTGGTTTCTCTCATGCTTGTTAACAGTTTTCCTCATTGACCGGTAATCAAGCGATTTTCTATCATGCTCAACCTCATCACATCTATTCGCATGTTATAATTTGTACTGTGATCAGATGGGTTCAAGATCCCGAACTCATATTACATATTTTCGCGCTGCGTGGATTGGTTTCTGATTACATGACTCATTGATGGATGGCTGCGACCATACCTGAGTCTTGATGGATGGCTGTGACCATACATTTATCATCATCATGGTCTCATTAGCTGGATGGCTGCGTCCATACCATAGACCTATTCCGTATGTCTTTTGGATGGCTGCACCCATGAGTAGGCTACATGTACTTTAGACATACCAGTTCGACTTGCGTATAGGTCCTTCCAGATGATGTTCCGGCTCAATTGTTTTGTAAAGCATTTCACCCCTCCCACTCTCTCAGGATTCATGCTTTAGGGGGCATCTGTTACACAGTAATTTATCACCGCTTTCACTCCTGGTCTTCTCACTGTGTCATGTGTCCAATTCAAACATGCTTATGACAGACAAATGCTCTCCTATGCTGCCAATTGACCCACTTTTCCTAAGTTATCTGCCTCATCAAGGCTATTAGCTTAATAAGCATGATGAAAGGCACTCATGAACAGTCCATTCACACTACCAGCATAGAAGTACACCTGATTCCCGTGATGGCCCGACTTTAAGCACCAATGCGGGGCTATGAGCTTCCTTCTGCTATGATCTGACTATCTACATTGATCACTTGTGATGTCAGTGCTGAAACTCAGTTTTGTGCCCTCGATGATCCAGATTGGGAAAATTTGTTCCAACATTCGGCCTTCCAGATGACTCCAGACCTGGTGTTGGCCTATTTTATGTCGTCCTCCTTTCCCTGGTGTGACAATTCCATCAATTGTGCTACCTTCCTTGATGATAATCTCTCTCTTCCACCTCTCATGGAGACTCCTTCTCGTATTTAATCTCTCACCATTGAAATGCATTGCTAGTTCCTGATAGTTGGCTAGTTGAGCAGTGTTGTTAGTGCTTTGTGAGTTTACTAGATAGCTGGTGTGAGTGTGGCAAGTGTGGGATTGTTGATAGCTTGTGGAAGGTTGTGAAGTGCCCTTAATATTGTGTAAATTTTATGAGTGAGAGAGCTCTTGTATGTTGGGAGCTCCATCTTCAAAGAGTGAAAGCTTGAAGAACATGCTGACTAAACCCTTCTGAGAAGGCTTGTGACATCAAGACTTTGGTTTTAAGATTACTCTTATTTCATTATTAATGCAATCAATGATGTTTTCCTATGTCGTGTATGTAATGTACTTGATGCCTCGTGACTTCTTGACTTTGCAAGTAAATAGTTCATTGTTGTTTTCGGTTACGTGCTTTGTTGTATTTCCTTTGCTTTGTTTCAGGTTGATCACTCGTTGAGGGGAAGGAAGCGGAAGCTAGAGTAGCGCAACGGAACTCCATCGACCACTGGTTTAGGTAGGACTCCAACTTTAACTGTTTAAGGAAAGCTATTGTTGATCTGTCCTTGTTTGTGACTAGATCCACTCTAGGGCTAGAGGGGTTGCCTCTGTCCACAGAGGGAACACTTTCCTGCATCACATGTTCGAACAGAGGTTCACCAAGAACATCAACGCGAATGAGTTTTTGAAACTTAGAGGCATTTCCCAAATCTCGTTTGACATCACTACCATATAACTTCCGAAAGTTAAGATCCTTGAGGTAGTCACAGGCTTACAGTCCATCATACCAAATCTTTTCAGAATCTTCACCACATATTTTCCTTGAGATAAGAAAATTTCCCTTGGCTTCTACCACACTTCACGTCCTGGGTCCTTCATTTCAAATTCAAAATCCAACTCCCTCTTACATTTGTGAATGAGAGGGTATGCACCTATTAGAAATAGGTCATCCACGTATAGCACCAGTCGGAGAGGTTTGTCATCTTCAACCTTAAAGTAAAGGTTAAGATCAACTTCACTCCTAGTGAATCCTAGCTTCATCAAGTAGCTATCGATCCTCTCATACCATGATCGGGGTGCTTGCTTCAGCCCATAGAGAGCCTTCATCAACCTACATACATGAGATTTTCAATCATAAATCTCAAATCCTTTGGGTTGCTCCACATAGGCCTCTTCTTTGATCGAACCATGCAAGAACACAGTCTTGACATCCATCTGATGTAGGTTCCATCCTTGTGAAGCCATAAGGGCTATAACCAAGCGGAGTGTCATATATCTGGCAACAGGTGCAAATATCATAGTCTATACCTTCCTTTTGGGAGAAACCACGATCAACAAAATGAGCCTTATACTTTTCCGTACTTCCATCTGTTGCATGCTTTATCTTGTAAAGCCATTTAGAAGTGACAATTGTCTTGTCCTAGGGTATAGGAACTACTTCCTAGACATAATTCTCCATAATAGACTCATATTCTATGGTCATAGCATCCTTCCATACTTGATGCTTGATGGCATCTGAGAATGATGTAGTCTCATTTTGTATGATTGTGCTCATGATGGTCAGGTATCCCTGATACCTATTAGGTTTCTTACTTTAATGAAAGGTTCCTCGGCATGCAGCATGTCCTTCAGCATCATCAAGTATCCCCCTAAGCCATGAAGTCCTCTTCCTAGAAGAGGAATGCTCAGGTGGATAAATAGGATCCATGGGTTCCTCCAAATCAGGCATTGTTACATCATCTACCCATAGAGAAAACTTTCACAATTGTACAGTTCTTCCTCTCCACCACACCATTCTGCTCAGGAGTATGTGGTGTAGTAGTCTCCCTCTTAATGTCAGCCTCAGATATTCCTTAGTGAACCAACTGTAATATATCAGAGGTCTTGCTTTGGCTTGAGGGGAATGGTCCACTTTTGAGCTTTCCTTCAGCACATCCTGGACATACACCTTCTTTCTCTACTCGAAATTCAAGCATCTCTGTCACCATTTGTCTTACACCAAGTAGAGCTTTATAATGAAGGTGGGAAAACCTCTGATGCCAAAGTTCAGACTAAAGAGATGTGTCATAACACATGACACCTAATGGACTTCCATTGACCTAATATAATGAATCAACATGAAACCCAAGAGTAAAGGCATCTTTAACATTATTGTTCAATACACGTACCTCGCCATCGCTGAAGGTTACCTTGTAGCTTTGTCTTCCATTGCCGAGACGGACACCAGGTTCTTCGGAGGTCAGGTGCATTTAATACATCCTAGAATTTCTAGCCTTCTTGAATGCTTGTCCTCTTCCTTGATTCCCAGCTCTCCTCTTACCTTTGTTATTGAATTTGTCATTCCTTTGATTGCCATCAGAGGGATTTTGATCATCATCCCAGTGTCAGTCCTTTCTATCAGGGCACTCCCTTGCATGGTGGCCTACTTTATCGCAGATGTAACATCATCCTTTTCTTCCACCCTTAGGTCCAACCTTTCCTTTTGATTTAGTTCCAGAATTATTTCTTTTCTTAGCATGAGAAGAAAAGGCAACAGGAGGACCTTTAAGCATGGGCATTTCTTGCTCTTCTACCCTTGTTTCTTCTTGAATGAATCTAGCTATTAATTCCTCGAAACTGGGAATTACATTATTGTTTAGAAGAGTAGTCCTGAACACATACCATTCCGATGGTAATCCTCTAAGAGTCGTGAGTGCCATTTCTCTGTCAGTAATAGTCTCCCCAATAGATAGGAGATCGTTATTGATCTCAATGATTCTTAAGAACTATGCTTGCATACTCTCATCTTTACCCTTCTTCATTTCCCTCAGCTTATTTCTAAGAAACAAAACTTGATATGTATTTCTGCATTTAAGATTAGTTTTCTTTTTTCCAAGTGTGATACTTTTCTTTCATGCAAGAGTGATAATATTTTTATTTTGAGAGATCCTTAGATACAAAATGTGCATAAAAACATTATAATTTAATTCAAAAATTTATCACCTAATAAAGAATCCTAGCACAAATGGTGCGCATACACTTCACAAATTTACAAGCCCTGGTCGATAATTTATGAATTAATCTAACATCAACTAAATTACCAAACAACCCATGTTGCATGATCAGGGGTTTCCCAAGTTCCATTGGGCTGAGGCATGCAATACAATAGTATTCTTGTAGAACCACAACCCACATAGAGTGTTGGGGTGAGTTACACAAGAGGAGGAATTTACAGGGAAGAAACTGGATGGGTCTCATTTCTACATATTTGGTATCCTTGTATATTTCCATGTCCCAAAGGAGAAAAAGAAGAATTTGGATTGCATAACAAATAAGGGTGCCTTCATGGGTTACTACAACACATCCAAGGAGTACAAGGTGTACATTGCATCACACAAGAAGACATTGATCACGAGAGATGTGAAGTTTGACGAGGATAGGGATTTGAGAAAGTCCTGAGAGCATGAGTAGGCTATTGAGTGGGAGGAGGAGTAGGCTCCAAAGAAGGAATTTCATCTAGTACCTCAGACCATAGTTGTGTGTGGGCGGGATGAGGATGAGAAGGACATACATATGGAAGAGTGAGTGGAGCCCACTTAGGAAGTGACTCCCAACACAAGGAGAAGGAGAGTGAGATGAGAATATCAACTAATTCAATAGGTGTAAGAGAAAGTTGTTGCTCCAAGTACTTTATGGTCGTCTTCCTAATTTAACTTACTGTTTAATCTAAGTTACCTTCAAGTTCAAGGAAGACAACCACAAAGGTACAAAGAATGCATGGCACTTATGACTCAATTGATAAATGTCGATACTTCCAACTATCAAGAGGCATCCATTTAACAGGTGTGGAGAGATTCCATGGTGGAGTATGCCTACATCATGAAGAATGATGTCAAGGAGGTGGTGCCAAGGCCATTGGGAAAATGTGTGGTAGACTTTCATTGGATCTACAAGATCAAGCATGGAGTTGATGGGAGTATTGAGAAGTACAAGGGAAGATTTGTGGCCAAATGGTTCTCATAGATAGAGGGAGTTGACTATGATGAGATATTTTCCCCAATTGCTTGGCATTCATCTATCAAGGCGATTGTGGCTATTGTAGCACAAATGGGTGGAAGATCCACCAGATGGATGTGAAGACAACCTTCTTCAATGGGATTATTTAGGAGGAGATTTACATTGAGCATCTGAAGGGATGTGAGACATGCATCAAACGCACACACGTATGTAGGCTCAAGAGATATTCATGTAGGCTCATGCAGGCTCGATGAACATGGTATGCTCAGATAGATAGTTACCTTCAAGGATTGGGATTCACCAAGAGTGAAGTAGGGTGTGAAGTTATTTGGTTGAGGAAGCTGATCATCAGCTTGTTTGGTACACATTTGGAGCTTACCATGATACACTATGAGAACCAGTGTTGCATCAAGCTTTCTAAAAACCCAGTTTTTCATGATCTTCTAAGATCATCGACATACATTAGCACCATATCATAGATATTATTCAGAGAGGTTTTGTTATACTCGAGTATGTACCAATAGAGGAGCAGAAAGAAAACATTTTGACCAAGGCATTGCTAGGTAGCATATTTGTTTACCTCCAAGAAAATTTGGGTGAAGTGGAGAACACCTTCCTCTCTAAGAGGGATTGTTGATTGGATTAAATAAGAAGTGTTGTTTTTATCTAAGTGTTAATCTCAACCATTAAGCATGAATTAATCTCAACCATTGAGAAGCAAATTAGGGTTGAGTTCGAAACTATAAGAGGAGATAGAGTGAGTTAGTGGCAAGTGAGTTGAGCATAAGTAGGTGTGAGAGAGCAGCGAAGGAAGAGTGAAGGTTTCAATAGATCGCAAAAAAAACATCTAAGCAAAATAAATCACATGAGGTTTGAGAATTTGCAGGCTAGCACATAGGTCTAATTTGCACATGTGGATCAAATTACTCGTTTGCATAGGAAATTCTCAAATCTAGTGCATGGGAAGGGAATTGATTTAAATGGAGAGTGGACTAGTTTTTTCTTTTGATAAACTTGGAAGTTTCTCCCTTGTTGTAATTCTTTGAAGAAAACCTTTTGCTGCAAAATAATAATAAAATGCACACAAGGTTATAGTAATAATAAAATGCACACAATGTTATAGGTTTTCCTCCTAGTTGGGGTTTCCTGGATATATCTTGTGTTCTTTGATGTGTTTGTCTTATGATTTATTTTAAGTTGTGCATATTAAGTTAGAGAACTTGGTGTGTTTGATTTAGGTTTCCAAAATATGGGTTGTTTATATTTTTACACTTAAAAGTACAAATCATTTTACTAAGTTTGAAGGAAATCTAAGAATTTCAATATTCATCTTGACTAAAAGATTTTGAAATAAAATTAATTAGAGAGAGATATCTTATTCCATTAAATAAGTTTTTTATAATCATAAATAAATATTTTTTGTTATATAAATCTAATGAAATATATATATATATATAGTTAAAATGCTTTATTAGCGTTTTTCTCAAAATCAATATAGATCCATCTTAACTCTAGATCTACCAAGAGTCTAGAGGAAGCGATATCTCAAGTGCAAACATTTTCTCAAATTTTGCACTCAAAAAATGATTTGCATCTTGAGATATTTAATCCTCTCAATGCTTAATAAATTTAAAGTAAATTGTCAAAACTACACCTAATCAATTTACCACAAATAACATATTTAAAATAAAAATAAATACCATATTTCACACCATGTTTTCCATAAAAATAAAATAAAATAACCAAAAAAAATAATAATGAATTTAAAAAAAATAATAAAATGAATTAATGACGAAATAATAAATAATAAATAATAAACTTTTAAAAAGATTAACAATATTTACAACTAAAATTAGTTAGTTACTCGAAGCAAATAGTTTTTCAACATTAAAAATGTAAATAAAGATTTGTCCTTTCTCTTAAAGGAATCAAAATGTCTTATAAAATTTGATAAATAGTAAAACGTGTAATAGTGGTCTGAATATGATTTGTAAAATTAGCCTTCGTATATAAAGTTTAATTTAAATTTAAACATTAATTGAATTTTATCTGAAATTTTTGAGAGATTTTTGACCTCTGTTGGAAGTGAAAGTTTGATTTGAAATATTATAGGAATAACTGCAAGTTTGATTTGAAATTTTATATGAATTTGTCAAAATCTCAAAAGTAATAATAGGATTTTTAATTCATAAATATATTTACGAAAGATTTTTCGGCATAAATCACAAGATCTGTTATTTGTCAACGCCTTTCGAACCAACTATGTGTTTCATCAAAACGACAAGTTGAAAAAACAGAATTAGATTTGCATGCTAAATAGCTCTAAAAAAATATCAACGGCTAAATTTGGGGTCAATAATAATTGAAAGAAAGATAATTAAAATAAGAAACCTTACCACTAAATAAATAAATTATATGTATAAATTAATTAAATTTAATTGGATGTTAATTTAATAGTTAATTAGAAAAATTAATTATAATAATAATAAGTCAACTAACTATTTATAGAGTTATAACTAACTAATAAGATTGTATGTATATATAAAGAGTTATAAAATAGGAGGTTAAGCTTACTTTAAAAATACAAAATAAATAATAAAATAAATAAAGTTTAATAAATAAATAAATAAATATTAGAAATATATTTAAAATATAATAATAATATTATAAAATTTTAATTACCCAGATAAATTAATTGTTAAATAAATATATAAAGCCCCTTACAAATGAAAAAAATAAAAAATAAATAAATAATAATAATAATAAATAAATAAATAATAATGGGGATAGAATAAAAAGTTTTAACTCCTCAGATAAAATAATGTAAATATTAACTAATTAATATAATCATATAACAGATTAAAAACAATGGAGGCGAGAGGGGGAAGGAAAGAAAGCTACTAGGAAGCAAGGACCCAACACCTAATGATTTTCCAACCATCCTCTCTAATCCTCTCTATTGAGATTGGTCGGCCTCTTTTCAATCTCAAGAGTTT
>APFE031527959.1:0-12807 GCA_000404065.3 Pinus taeda
GTGTCCATTTGTGAACCAGAGCAGGATGAAGTTCTAGGTGAAGATGAAGACTTGAAGACTGAAACTTTAAGTGAGGGCGAAATGTATGATGATTTTAAATCTGATAATTTGTGTATGTTTACAGGTGAAACATGGAAAGAAGGACAATTTGCTGATATTGTCATAAAGAGGGAAGAAGATAGGAAGAATCTAAATTTTGTTTTAAAAGAGGAAGTAGGGAAGGATATCAATCAATCAAGTAAAGGACTTGATGAGATTGAGGAGAAGACCATTGAAATATATCTAAGTCATGTAAAGGACTTGGAACAAAAGGAGGAATTGGTGATTGAATCATCAGATGAGGTCAGGAGGTCTTGTGGTTTTACAACTGATAGGTTATGTATGAATGTAGGTATTGCAGAAGATAAACCATTTTATGGACATGTCTTGAATGAAGCTAAAAATGGCTAGGTAAAGTATGATGATGACTTTCTTTTAAATGAAGATCAAGTTGAGCTATTACAACAAAAGGAGTTCTTAAATTCCATTCTTAATGGAGGAAATATCTTCAGTAGAGATGAGACAATTTTTTCCTATGGTAGGAAATTTTTTATTGAATATAATAATGAGGAATTTATTTTCTTAAATGATCAAAGGGAGAGTGATGGACAAACATCTAAAACTATCAAAGCGATAGACGACCGGAATTTTATTCTAACCGAGAATGAATAAATAGAGTCAATAAGTTATGCTTGTGACAAAGAAGAAGATAGTGACGATTGTACAAAGGTTTTGGGAGAAATTACAAGTGAGATGGAAAATTTGTAACAAGAGTTAAGTCTTTTGGAGAAAAGGATAGAAGACCAAAAAGTAAGTGTTCAGGTTGTAAAGTTAGAATTGAACGAGAATGAAGAAGTTCACTATAGTGGACAAGGATAGAAAGACATCATTAGAACAGATGGTGTGGAGGAGAGACTAGCCGACAGTCTCATGAATTCTACTGAGAATTCAAATTAGCATACTGATGTGCTGATAGAGGAGGAGAAAATAGAGCAGCAAGCTGAGCTATTGCCAAAGAAGGAAAAGGCACAAAAGGCTTATGTTTTTTATTTTAATAATTGTTTTGTGAGTGCAGGTTTAGTTACAGATGTTGGAAGAAATTTGACACACATGAGCAGCCAAATAAAAATTAAAGAAGAAGATTCTATGGAATAATGCAATCCATGGAGCAGAGGTGTTCAATCGCTGGAGAGAATGTTGGGCAATCATGATTCAATGAAGACAGGGGTAATATTGATAGAGGGTAAAGATGAAAGGGAGGCAGCCAAGGTAAGCGTAGGACTCAAATCAAGAGCAGAAATAGAAGCAAGAGCAAGAGCAATGTCTACAACAAGAGTAAGAGTAGAAGAACAAGTAGTAAACTAGCAACTACGAGCTGAAAGTAACCAACAACAGTTTGAAGAATTGGTGGATAGAAGCAACAACCTAAAGTAGAAGGAAAGAAATAACAGTAAGTGGCAAAGTATGGACCAGCCCAAGGATGTGCTAGAGATGGAGATTGAAGAATTATGGAAGCTAATGATGAAATGGGCTATAGGGAGGAAAATGATAGCAGCAGGAAGGATGATCAATCAGAGTATGAACCTAATTGACAAGGAGAGGAAGATAGAGCAGAAAATAGCAGACATACAACAACAACAAAGGAGTAAAGCATTTGGGCAGCTAAAAACTAATGTTTGGGACCCTGGAGATTTTCAATCAACTTATGAAGACACGTCATCAGGAGATCATCGAATTTTTTTACTTGGGGAGTTTGATGCAGGAGCATTTAGGCCAAGAAAACTCATTGTATTTTCGTAGACATAGGGGTATTGTGTTTTCAAGGAAGTTGGGTTCCTAAGAGTGAATTAAATGTAATTATTAATGTTTTGAGTGATTGTAATGAGAGAAGATAGAATAGGGAATTAATTTAATATTGCAAGGCATATTTGTAAATGTTCTAGAATATACAAGAACACGAGAGATTTAGGATAGTTGAGAGATTGAGGGATCTGAGAATTGATTGTAAATATTAGATTAGGAGTCAGTTCATGGATTTAGGGATTAGAGAGGAGTTTTAGGAATAAGAAAGAGATTAGGAATTTTGTTAAGGAATTCATGGATCTAAACTTGGAATTGGTTTTAGTGTCCTTATGCATAAATGTAAGCCTAAAAGGCAAAGACAAAGGCCAAATAAGTTGGAAAGTTAGATAATTAGCTGGTTAAGCTAGAGTGTGGGATTTAAGCGTACAAGCTAAGTGTAACAGAGGCCAGCAACATTGAAGAATAGGCCAAAGAGATTATTTTATGGAAATATTTGTTTGTTAATATAAACAACTCAATTCTGAGTTCGAATGTGTATTTCGAGTGATCGAACAATAAATGCAATGTGAACTAAAGTCCTGTGTAATACATATATGCAGGTGGAGTCGTGGTGAATATACAGAGGAAGAGAAGGGACAAAGGGCCAATCGGAGAATCCAAGTGATGCTTTGCAATGATCTAGAGTAAGAATTCACAATGTTTAAGTTCAAGAGGACATGAATTAAGTAGCAGAAAAGCCAAGGGACGAAACCCTAAAGAAAACCTGAAAACCATAGAAGACTGAAGAAATGCATAAAACCCAAGTAAATAAAGAGGGTGAAGGAATGAAGTGTGAATGAATCATAGCCATTGGACCTTAGTGATCAATGGTCAAGATTAAATCGTGCGGCGTAGCATCGCAGCCATCAATGATATAACATCAACGATCATCGGGTGGAAGTTGGCCAAATGTTAATCAAAAGGTGCGAACCCGAACTTTATTAGATTGGGAATTTATAATTCCATCGGGTCCATGTAGCCAGTTAATTGTCGGGCTTGTTGTCATCCCGAAATGAGTGTGAACCATTGGATCTTCTAAATGTAGATCAACGGATATTTGTAATGCAAGTTTGTTGATCAGGAAGGCTAAGAACCATTAGATCAAAAGGAGGATCAATGGTGGTGATTGTTAATAAATATCGCATCGCAATAGGTATACGATGCTTTTATCAGAGTAGGAGTATTAAGGCATGCAATAGGAGTGGACTCGATAGGGAAATCAAGCACAGTTAGTGTTATTTGAAATCTGGAATATATGATCGCATATCAGGAAAGCAGATGGTATGTGTTAATGTGACTGTGAAGGAGCGATTTCCGATTTCGATAAAGGTGTAGCCTCGGGAAACATGTAGAGGTCGTACCAAAGGAAAAGAGGTATGTTTTGAATGTATTTCCTTTGTAAATGGTTATAAAAGGGATTAAAGCGCCGACAAAAGGAATTGTGGGTTAAACCCAAAGTAACCAAAGGAACATGTGGGTTTGGTTATATATGAGGGAATAAGAATTAATGACGGGTTATAAGGGTTAAATGGGTTCTAATTATAAATGGATGAAGGTTATAAGTTTTATAAAGTTTCGATAGGAAGGGTTTAAAAGCAAGGCTTTAAAGAAAGCCACATACGAAGGATAAGGGTTGATTTAAGTCCGATATATGCATATTGAATGGAGGACTACTATGTTGGGGTTTAATGAACCATAAAGCATAGGAACTGATGGATGGGCCTTTAACCTTAAGAATTGAAGATTTAACTCCTTAGTGAGTTAAAATTCCTAGGACAGATCAGATATGTGCATAATCCATGCATATTGTGGGTAAAGTAGGGGTAACCTTGCGTCAATATGTGAACTAGATAGGTTATGAAAAAAGGACTTCTAGATAAATTATAATGGTTTGATAGTAGGATAAGAGTAAAAATGTGAAAATATTTAGACAAGGCACGGTCAAAATTTTGTGTGGCTACACACAACATATTTTGTACACAAGTTATTTTGTGTGTAAGTTCATTGATGACCTGTTACTAAGTTAGTAAAAAACTACCAATTTAGTAAGAGATGGAAATTACACTTTTTCAAGGATTTATGATTAAATGAGTGGAGAGACTTTATTTCCAAGTACTAATGACACATCACTAAAGTAGTGGAGAAGTGACGTTATAAATGTTGCATTAAAAGGGGAATATATGTATATGTATATGTATATGTATATATATGAATGGATATATTTTACTATAAACTATTTTCAATTTTGAGAAAAAAATGACTCTTATTAGTGACCATTTAAACTAACCTTCAAATATATATATATATATATGTTTACTAAATTTTTGAAGAAACTCATAGAAATCTACATTTACAAAATCTAATGAGCATTATTTCAAAAATATTTAAAAACCCATAATTAATAAAATAAAGAAGTACAATATTAATATTTTGTGTGTGAATATATAGATATTGTTATCAAAATATTAATATAGATTTAAGTAGATTAACAATTATTAGTTGAATTTATGGGTACTCACAAAAATTTACGTTAAACGGATATTTATAAGGTATAATGAATATGAATTAAAAAATAGTGCAAAAACCCATAATCATTAAAATAAAATAGTAAAATATTAGTAGCTTTGTGTTGAAGTATATAAATATTGTAAAATATATTTTAAAATATTAATATTTTTGTGTATGTATGCAGAGTCTAAATTTAGACGAAATAGCCTTTTTCACCGGAATTCACCAAAATTAGACAATACATTTTCAAGAATTTTTGTTGTATAAAATACACTTTTGAATGCATAAATGTATTCAACACAGTCGAAAACCCATCAGAGTTCGCCAAAATCACTCAAATTTCATAATTGGTCACTAGTTTGAAATGATTCAAGATAGTGAGAATATGTTGGGTAGAGGGCCTTGATAAAGGCCATGAGAGTAATGTATATATTCATATCAACAACATCATCTTTTCATGCATGATGGATTTAATTTTGAATGTGAAAGCCATGGGATCATTACCCTTCAACTCTAGATTAAAGAGATTTAACTATAATTGAATTATCTCCAATTTTGAATATGAATCATAAAAATATTTCAACTTCTTCAAGTCACACCAATAATATTTTATAGACCTAATGTGATGACTCACCTCTTCATTTACAAAAGAAATAACCAAGGAAGATGATTTCTTATATTTATTTGTTCATGCCACAAGATTTATATCTATTGTAGGTTTGATAGTTGAAATATATGCATCACAAATGCGATAATAAAAATAATTAAAGATCAAAGTGTTCTCAATTTATAGATAATTTTCTCTACTAAGAACCACACCAAAAATTGAGACAAGAGATGCGTTTCCAGAAAAAAATCATTTTGAAACTATAAGTAATGCCCATGCCAAAATGATTTCCAATACTGGATATGTTGGTTTACTATAGGTTTTTCAAACCACATGCACTAGAAAATTCAAATAAAGAACATGGAATCCTAGCTTCAAAACATTCAATGTGCACTTTTGTATAGGAAAACATAGACAAGTTGACCCAGTAATTAATTCAATAATCGTGCTACTCATTTAATTGCTAAGGTAAAAAATGTAAGTCACTTATTTAAAGGAATGAAAAAAGGATGAGGAAATCAATTAGACAAAATTAGAAGTCAACTCAACAAGGTATTAAAATGGCCAACAATCAATCATGTAATCCCATGGAGAGAAAGAGAGAGTCTCCTAGCTTGTGTGAGGATTATATGGTTGCCGTATAACCTTTGGGTGACAGAGAAATATATAGGAAGATGAAAATGACCTATGGAAAATGAAAAATCACCCAACTAAGGGAAAACAACCAAACCATAGTGTGAAATTGTCAAGGAAAGGGAAAATGGGCCATGTGTAAAGATAATTTGACTAATATAAGTAGTTAAATTGTTGAGAGTTTAGATGGAGTCAACCAATGGTAAACAAGCAAAGGGAAGACACCTAACATGAATTAGATGGTTGTGTGCAACTTGTAAGGGAAGGAAATATTGCCAACATTGATTATGGTCGATTGGAAAAGGGACAAATTCCATCTAGGAATACCAATTTGAATCGAGGAGCAAGAAGGGTGATTTATAAGTGAGAGAAATGATCCAACAACCATGAAAACCTAATTTAACGACTATATAAACTTTTGCAGTAGATAAATTTTAATAGCCATATATCTCAAACTTTAAAAGGAAATGGATGATGGACGTTCTAGAGCTATTGAGAAAAAATGAAACAACCAATATTAAAGACCATTGAGCTATCTAAGAGCACCAATACTCCAATACCACTTACAAACCTTGAATAAATCCAATATTGAATGAATTTTATTAATGTGGGTGACATATTAATATATTGAGACATTACCTTTGGGTTCATTCTCAAAGGGGTATGCTGACTATTGTTTTTCACATATGACTTTTCCTATTTCTCCTAAATGAGTAGCAATAATATTTACAATAGATAACAATCCCTATTTTTAGGTATCTAACAAGAGATGGTTTGACTTAGAAGAACATAATTCATCAAAATATAAAGGAAATGGTCCATTGGAGGTATGATGGCCAACAAATATAAATACCAATAATGGTGTTGTATCCCATTACAATTTGATTTGACATGGAACAAGATATCCAATGAAACAAGCATTCAAAGAAAAAGACATGTCATTTAAGTAATGGAAAGGACTTTAAGAAATAGTTAGGATAGAGGATCCACATGATAGAAACGTCTTGAGAAGGAAAACTAGAGTGAAAAGGAATACAAGAAGAGAATGTTGGTAGGTAAGTCCAAATATGTATATAATTGAGAAGTCAAGGTATAACCCAATAATTTATATAAGAAAAGAAAAATATGTTCTTCAAATTTTATAATTAAACCTATATATCTCAATGGATATAAAACCCTTGGTTGTCGTGATGGATATATAAAACCAACAAAATAAATAAAAGAGGTCAATTAGTTGATTAAAAAACACTTGAAAAGTTATTAGCCAATATTATTTATTATGTGATGGGATTGATGTGCATAAGAAACTATGCTAAAGCTTTAAGGAGGGGCTAAACGAAGTAACTCTAGAAAACAAAGTCTCAAAGAACATGGTGGGAAGTAGTAATAGGGTCCAAAATGTGAAAAATAATAATATATATATGATGTAGGAGCATTCAGGCCAAGAAAACTCATTGCATTTTAGTAGACATAGGGGTATTGTGTTTTCAAGGAAGTTGGGTTCCTAAGAGTGAATTAAATGTAATTATTAATGTTTTGAGTGATTTTAATGAGAGAAATTAGAATAGGGAATTAATTGAATATTGTAAGGCTTATTTGTAAATGTTCTCGAATATAGGAGACATGAGAGATTTAGCATAGTTGAGAGATTGAGGGATTTGAGAATTGATTGTAAATCTTAGATTAGGAGTCAGTTAATGGATTTCGGGATTAGAGAGGAGTTTTAGGAACAAGAAAGAGATTTAGGAATTTTGTTAAGGAATTCATGGATCTAAACCAAGAATTGGTTTTATAGTCCTTATGTATAATGTAAGCCTAAAAGGCAAAGGCAGAGGTTTTATAGGCTAGAAAGTTAGATAATTAATTGGTTAAGCTAGAGAGTGGGATTTAAGCCTACAGGTTGAGTGTAACAAAGGCCATTGAAATTGAAGATCGGGCCAAAGAGATTATTTTACGGAAATATTTGTTTGTTAATATAAACAACTCAATTCTGAGTTCGAATGTGTATTTCGAGGGATTGAATGATAAATGTAATGTGAACCAGAGTCCTGTGTAATAAATATATGGAGGTGGAGTCGTGGCGAATATATAGAGGAAGAGAAGAAGCAAAGGGCCAATCAGAGAATCAAAGTGATTCTTTGGAATGATATAGAGTAAGAATTCACAGTGTTTAAGTTCAAGCAGATGCGAATTAAGTAGCAGAAGAGCCAAGGGATGAAACCCTGAAGAAAACTTGAAAACCATAGAAGACAGAAGAAATGTGCAAAACCCAAGTAAAGAAAGAGGGCGAAGGAATGAAGTGTGGATGAATCATAGCCATTGGATCTTGGTGATCAACGGCCAGGATTAATTTGCGTAGCACAGCATCACAACTGTCGATGATATAACATCAACAGTCATCGGGTGGAAGTTGGTCGAACGTTAATCAAAAGGTGCGGACTCAAACTTTATTAGATTGGGAATTTATAATTCGATTGAGTCCATGTAGCCAGTTAATTGTCAGGCTTGTTGTCATCCTGAAATCGGTGTGAAACATCAAATCTTCTAAATGCAAATCAATGATGAAGATTTGTAATGCAATTCTGTTGATCGGAAAAGATAAGAACCATCAGATCAAAAGGAGGATCAACGGTGGTGATTGTTAATAAATATCGCATCGCAACAAGCAAAACAGTACTTTTATCGATGGAGGAGTATTGAGGCACGCGATAGGAGCAGATGAGATAGGGAAATGAAGCACAATTAGTGTTATTTGAAATTCGAAATATATGATCGCATATCATGAAAGCAAAAGGTATGTGTTAATGTGACTGCAAAGGAGCGATTGTCGATTTCGATAAAGGTGTAGCCTCGAGAAACATTTAGAGATTGTACCAAAGGTGAAAAGGTATGTTTTGAATGTATTTCTTTTTTAAATGGTTATAAAAGGAACTAAAGCACCGATAGAAGGAATTGTGGGTTTTACCCAAATTAACCAAAGGAACATGTGGATTTGATTATATATGTGGGAATAAGAATTAATTAAGGGTTGTAAGGGTTAAATGAGTTTTGCTTATAAATTAATGAAGGTTATAAGATTCTATAATGTTCTGATAGTCCGGATAGGAAGGGTTTAAATGCAAGGCTTTAAATAAAGCCACATACGAAGGATAAGGGGTGATTTAAGTACGATAGATGCATATTGAATGGAGTACTCGACTATGTTGGGGTTTAATAAACCATAAAGAATAGGAACTAATGGATGGGCCTTTAACCTTAAGAATTGAAGATTTAACTCCTTAGTGAGTTAAAATTCCCAAGAAATATCATATATGTGCATAATCCATGCATACTGTGGGTAAAGTAGGGGTAACCCTGTGTCATTTGGTATCAGAGCATAATTGTTATTGGAACAATTGATAGCAAAATAGAATAAGGGAATTATGTAGAAAAGGAATTAGAACAAAGTTGTGTTTTAAGATGTGTATGTATGCAAGGTAGATCAAATTTTAATCTGATAAATAATAGGCACAAACAGATAAAGTGCAACAGAATTAGCAGATGCAAGAAAAGGAGGACAATCTACTCAAAGTACACGTTGGTGGAACAAGATCATGTAGAGACCTTGGAGGTGAGATGACATGTTTTGTTTGATTTGATTTGAAGATGGAAGAGTTGGGTTTATATTGGTGCATAGGTAACAGCATAAGGAGGTGAGAATATTGCAACAATAGCCTAAGAGCAAGGAGTGCTCAATTGGTTCCAAAGGAAAGAACCAGAGAGATGTTGAAAGACTGAGCTCAGAGGAGAGAAGCTTAGTGAGGCATATGTAGCAAGGTAGAGATATTGTTGTAGATCCCAAAAGCAATTCCATAAAAGGATGTGGGTAGAATTCCCAAGGTAATGAAGGAAGCTGGTAAGACTTTCTAACTGAAAGAAGAAGTGGTCAGAACCAAGTATTTCATAGTGATTGAAATACAATAGGACAATTGTGTTCTTAAGGAAGTGCAGATGAGTTGAAGCCTAAAGGAGCATAAAAGAGTTCTCAAAGGAGGTTCCAGAGGTAGAGAACCAATTGCTTTCCAAAAGACCAAGTACAGAGGAAAGCTTGGTGAGTTAAGTGGCAGCAGGGAGGACTTGCTGTTGTAGAGGCTTTTGTGGAGCTCATAGTGAATGAGTGAGGAACTCATAAAGATGGAGAAGAAGATGGCTACTGATAGTCATAGTAGAGGTTCTGAGGAAGACCACAACAGAATAAATATGAAGAAAGAGGTTGCCAAGTCTAATGACAAGAGGATGAATCAAGAGGAATTTGACAAGGAAATTGCAGATTTGAAAGAACAACTAGATGTATTGATGAGGATACTAGAGGAAAGCTAGAGACTAGGTTGGGTCTTGAGGAAGAAGCCAATGAAGTGGCATAAATTGCAAAGAAAGCTACAACAGAGACAAGTAAGGTGGTTGATGGGAAAACTCAGACAAGCTGAGTTGGAAATGGAAGTGTCCATTTGTGAACCAGAGCAGGGTGAAGTTCTAGGTGAAGATGAAGACTTGAAGACTGAAACTTCAAGTGAGGGAAAAAGGTCTAATGATTTTAAATCTGATAATTTGTGTATTTTTACAGGTGAAACATGGAAAGAAGGAAAATTTGCTGATATTGTCATAAAGAGGGAAGAAGATAGGAAGAATCTAAATTTTGTTTTAAAATAGGAAGTAGGGAAGGATATCAACCAATCAAGTAAAGGACTTGATGAGATTGAGGAGAATACCATTGAAATATATCTAATTTATGTAAAGGACTTGGAACAAAAGGAGGAATTGGTGATTGAATCATCAGATGAGGTTAGGAGGTCTTGTGGTTTTACAACTGATAGGTTATGTATGAATGTAGGTACTGAAGAAGATAAACCATTTTATGGACATGTCTTGAATGAAGCTGAAAATGGCTAGGTAAAGTATGATGATGACTTTCTTTTAAATGAATATCAAGTTGAGCTATTACAACAAAAGGAGTTCTTAAATTTCATTCTTAATGGAGGAAATATCTTCAGTAGAGATGAGACAATTTTTTCCTATGGTAGGAAATTTGTTATTGAATATAATAATGAGGAATTGATTTTCTTAAATGATCAAAGGGAGAGTGATGGACAAACATCTAAAACTATCAAAGGGATAGAGGACCAGAATTTTATTCTAACCGAGAATGAATAAATAGAGTCAATAAGTTATGCTTGTGACAAAGAAGAAGATAGTGAGGATTGTACAAAGGTTTTGGGAGAAATTACAAGTGAGATGGCAAATTTGTGACAAGAATTAAGTCTTTTGGAGAAAAGGCTAGAAGACCAAAAAGTAAGTGTTCAGGTTGTAAAGTTAGAATTGAACGAGAATGAAGAAGTTCACTATAGTGGACAAGGACAAAAAGACATCATTAGAACAGATGGTGTGGAGGAGAGACTAGCCGACAGTCTCATGAATTCTACTGAGAATTCAAATTAGCATACTGATGTGCTGATAGAGGAGGAGAAAATAGAGCAGCAAGCTGAGCTATTGCCAAAGAAGGAAAAGGCACAAAAGCCTTATGTTTTTTATTTTAATAATTGTTTTGTGAGTGCAGGTTTAGTTACAGATGTTAGAAGAAATTTGACACACATGAGCAGCCAAATAAAAATTAAATAAGAAGATTTTATGGAATAATGCAATCCATGGAGCAGAGGTGTTCAATCGCTGGAGAGAATGTTGGGCAGTCATGATTCAATGAAGACAGGGGTAATATTGAAAGAGGGTAAAGATGAAAGGTAGGCAGTCAAGGTAAGCGTAGGACTTAAATCAAGAGCAGAAATAAAAGAAAGAGAAAGAGCAATGTCTACAACAAGAGTAAGAGTAGAAGAACAAGTAGTAAACTAGCAACTACGAGCTGAAAGTAACCAACAACATTTTGAAGAATTGGTGGATAGAAGCAACAACCTAAAGTAGAAGGAAACAAATAACAGTAAGTGGCAAAGTATGGACCAGCCCAAGGATGTGCTAGAGATGGAGATCGAAGAATTATGGCAGCTAATGATGAAATGGGCTATAGGGAGGAAAATGATAGCAGCGGGAAGGATGATCAATCAGAGTATGAACCTAATTGACAAGGAGAGGAAGATAGAGCAGAAAATAGCAGACATACAACAACAACAAAGGAGTGAAGCATTTGGGTAGCTAAAACTAAAGTTTGGGACCCTAGAGATTTTCAATCAACTTATGAAGACACGTCATCAGGAGATCATCGAAATTTTTTACTTGGGGAGTTTGATGCAGGAGCATTTAGGCCAAGAAAACTCATTGTATTTTCATAGACATAGGGGTATTGTGTTTTCAAGGAAGTTGGGTTCCTAAGAGTGAATTAAATGTAATTATTAATGTTTTGAGTGATTTTAATGAGAGAAGATAGAATAGGGAATTAATTGAATATTGCGAGGCATATTTGTAAATGTTCTAGAATATAGAAGAACACGAGAGATTTAGGATAGTTGAGAGATTGAGGGATTTGAGAATTGATTGTAAATATTAGATTAGGAGTCAGTTCATGGATTTAGGGATTAGAGAGGAGTTTTAGGAATAAGAAAGAGATTAGGAATTTTGTTAAGGAATTCATGGATCTAAACTTGGAATTGGTTTTAGTGTCCTTATGCATAAATGTAAGCCTAAAAGGCAAAGACAGAGGCCGGATAAGTTGGAAAGTTAGATAATTAGTTGGTTAAGCTAGAGTGTGGGATTTAAGCGTACGAGCTGAGTGTAACAGAGGCCAGCGACATTGAATAATAGGCCAAAGAGATTCTTTTATGGAAATATTTGTTTGTTAACATAAACAACTCAATTCTGAGTTCGAATGTGTATTTCGAGTGATTGAACAATAAATGCAATGTGAACTAGAGTCCTGTGTAATACATATATGCAGGTGGAGTCGTGGTGAATATACAGAGGAAGAGAAGGGACAAAGGGCCAATCAGAGAATCCAAGTGATGCTTTGGAATGATCTAGAGTAAGAATTCACAACGTTTAAGTTCAAGAGGACATGAATTAAGTAGAGGAAAAGCCAAGGGACGAAACCCTAAAGAAAACCTGAAAACCATAGAAGACTGAAGAAATGCATAAAACCCAAGTAAATAAAGAGGGTGAAGGAATGAAGTGTGGATGAATCATAGCCATTGGACCTT
>APFE031527961.1:0-19884 GCA_000404065.3 Pinus taeda
AAATAAAAAATTTAGGCTTTTCTCATGAGAAAATCTTGTCTATACATTTCAAACTAACTAATATAGTATTGTGTGAAAATTTTTTCTTTACACCTTCTATTTTCTAACATATTCCAAACCGACAAAAGGTCGAAGTTTCCTAACCCCTTAAACACGCCTGGGGTACAATAAAGACACCCTCATTGGAATAATTCGCTGTGGTCTCATACAGGAGGGATAGCAACACAGTGGGAGAAAAGGCCGAGTGGAATAATTCGCTCTTGTGAGGTCTCATACAGTAGGGATAGGAACACAGTTGGGAGAAAAGGCCGAGCGGAAAAGCATATGCTAAAAAAACTTCGACTTCAAACAGCCATCAGTCCAAATCCTGCTGCTGTGCAAAAAATTGGTGGACAGATGGACAAATTAAGTTATGGCAAATGGGGTGGTTGGATAGCCACAGTGGGCGTGCTCTTGTGTTTATTAGGTGCCATTACTGCCCAACCAGGTATGTAATGGAACATTCTAACTTCAACAAAAGGCTCACTAAGTGCGCTCTTACCTGTTGCGTTGGAGTATTTCCGTTTCGTCTAACTTTTAGCACCGTCCCTTTCATAATCATCGTTTGATATCCTGTTTTTTCTTTTATATATATAAGAGACTAGAGGTTACATAGTTGTTTTTTCTGATCAGATCATGCTGTTCCAAGTAGATACATGAAAATCGAGAAACACATTAAAAAACAGCAGATATATGCTTTGAAAATAAAATAGCTTATCTTATCAAAAAGCTAATCCTTCAGCAGATATTTATCAAAAAGCTAATCCTTCAGCAGATATCGATCAACCATAGATAATGTATATGAAACTGTAGATGAGGAATAGATGACCAAAAATACAGATGTCTGTTCAAAAACTAAAGTAAAACAATCAAAGAGAGCAGATTCTAGGAAGCAAGTATACTGCCAGAATCAGTCCTGAAATCATGATTAAAGGCAGCAGAGTGAATGGCCCCTGGGGCTGAATCAACTCCTCTTTTCGAAAGCATATCCGTGATGAGGTTCTGTTCCCGTAGATGTGATTGAAGGAAATGTGCTGAAAGGTTCGCTTCACTGTGCGAGCTTCATCCAATTTTCCAACAAGGGAGGGTGGAATCCGGAGAGCCCTCTGACCCAATCGATGGAGCCTTTAGAATTCCAGGAAACCTGAAGATCGTTGATGTTAAGCCAGTTTGCAGTGAAGAGAACACCCCATAATGCAATGATTTCCGCCTTATTGTTGGTACCCGTCTCCCTCCCACCAAAAATGATAATAGCAGCCAGGCTTGGTGACTATGAAAATACCACAATAGCATTGTCTATTAAAACAGGCACCATAGGAAAAACCAACCAGAAACTTTTGCCACACATCCTCTCTTTTAATCTTCCTCGGTTTCTGAACCGTTTTACTGGGACCAATTTATAAGAAATAGACCACAATCCCCAACAGTGCAGTCCTTACATCCACCCTTATATGTTCAAATATCTTACTATTCCTACAATACTAAATACCCTATATGATATAAAATGGTAATGTTCATAATTCATTATATGTCTCAAACCAGAGTTTGAGACATTTCTCCAATGAATCATTATTCCAATCCATGTAAGACTGTGTCCCATACTTCTGTAGCAATTGGGCACCTCAATCTCCAAGGTATGTAAGACTGTGTTCCATATTTCTATAACAATTGGGCACCTCAATAAAAGGTGTATCACATCCTCCGAATGCTGCATACAAAGGGGGCATATCCTGTTTTCATAATGTTCAACGAACATATTTTTTCATATTTGGTCAGCAAGATGTTGGTTTGTTCATTACTCTTTTTGGTGGCGTGCAGGATTTCTGAGTATCAGTTGTGGAGCAAAAACTAATCACACTGGGGAAAACAATATAACATGGATACCTGACGCTCATTACATAGACGTCGGTCAGTCAGCAGACATGGGGAACGTTACTAGTGAAGAAGCCTACGGTTCTTACTTGCACAGAATGCGTTATTTCCCAAAGCCTCTTAACAAGTCTTGCTATCAGTTGCCTGTGGCCGCTGATGTGCCTCACCTCTTAAGATTATGGTTCTATGCTGGAAATTTCAGTGGATATGCTGGCCCCTCATCTGATTTCGCTTTCTCTATTGAGACAGTGGATATGCTGGCTTCACGAAACGTATCAGGAAATGATATTCCAAGTTTGTACGAACATATATTGGTTACTAAAGGCAGAGTGTTGTACATTTGCTTGGTCAGAACCTCCGAGACTGATGATCCCTTTATCTCTGCTATCGAGATTAGGAGGCTCCAACACGGCATGTATACAGACGCTCAGCCAGGAACAATCCTCTTTACAGTATCAAGATTCGATGCTGGTGGAAATTCGATGGTCAGGTGAACATTTTGAAACTTGTTTATATTTACCTATAGAAATCAAGGCAGAAGAATAAATTGTAATAAATTTAAATCTCGCTCTTCTACCTGCAATAAGACTTCAATACAGTTGAGTAGTTGTCATTTTTTCGGTTAATGATTGACCTGCATAGCTTTTGTGGTTGATTGAGCAGGTATCCTCACGACAATTTCGACCGCATCTGGATGTCAGCAGTCGACACATTTATGTTAGATCCACAGAATGTAACTTCAAAAAGACCTATTTCAACAAACAATACCAAAGACTTTCCTCCAACTGCTGTCTTGCAAACTGCGTGGGTCATAGACAGCTCGAACGCCTCCATTCCATTGCAATATTCGGGATCATTCGATGGGGAATTCCGTTCGGATCAAACAGACCGAACATTATTGCTGTTATATTTTGCAGAGCTCGAGACGCTGAATATGTATAAATCGAGATCATTTTCAGTCAAGATAAATGGTGAAGAGTCTGAAATCATTACTTTGGTGCCAAAGTATTCAGCCCAAGAGGTTACAATCCAATCCTCTCCTGTAGCATATTCTTTTAGTTTGATTGAGGGAAGTGAGTCTACCCTTCCTCCTATAATCAACGCTTTCGAGTATTACCAGCTACTTCAATCACACCAGCCAACATATTCTTATGATAGTAAGAGACTTGCCCTCACTAAATTTCTCACAAGCAAATTACCGATTTTACAACACAGTGCCTAACGAGCTTCTCAAACTGCAGTTGACGCTCTTAACGCTATCAAAAGTCAATTTGACATAAAAGATTGGATTTCTCCTGATCCTTGCTATTTGGTACCCTGGGACGGAATTGGATGTGGTAGCAGCAACTACAGGGGAGTAACAATTTTTGAAATGTAAGTTAAATTCTCCGATTTGTTTACAGCAGAAATCGTGAAATCATGAGGCATATAGGCCAAATCTAACATGCCACGAGGATACTATTGTTGCCAGAGATTTGTCGGGAAGGAATCTTACAGGACCGGTGCCTTCCGATTTTGCAATGTTGACTGCATTGGTTAATCTGTAAGCAAAAACTGGACCTCTATTTTATCTGTGTGTAACCTCTAACTATCCCTTCGGAGAATACCACAAATACTAATAGTCATTATAAACTGTGCCCATGTCTTGGTGTTTGATAATAGAAACATGAATATTCTTGATGGTGTGTTAAAAGTATTCACTGTTTATAAGTCTTCCACATGGGAATATAGAACTCTGGTTTGCCTTTTCGAGGGAACATAATTTGCGTTTGAATATGATACCACCTATTCGTTTGAATATGATACCACCCAATAATCATATGTGCTCCATTTACCATTTTGTGTTGGAATTAGCAGGTCACTTCACCATAATCACTTAACCGGACGAACACCGCTCTATTTCGGCAATCTAACCGTATTGGAGGGACTGTAAGTTTCATTGGGCACTCTAACTTCCATCTTGTAGCTTCTTGTGTTCCTATACATTTTCACTCTACAAAAATTTACTTTGGCTACTTTGCAGATATTTACAAAACAATAACTTTAATGGTCATCTTGAGTGGCTACCTTTTCAAACGTCTCTTCGAGAATTGTACGCTGGCCCCTTTTCTCTGTCTTCTATTTAACCTTTTTTATTTTATTTTTCTTCGAAGTTAAATGAAACTAATTAGTAAAATTTGTACTTTGTGAACATTCATCTGTGCAGCATTTACCTATTTGTGTTGAAATTAACAGGTCACTTGACCATAATAACTTCACAGGACCAGTGCCAAATTTGACCAATCTAATATCTTTGGAGCGATTGTAAGTTACTTTCCCACATAACTTTCATATAATAGGTTATTTTGTCGCTATATATTTTCATTAAACAAAAAATTTACTTTGGTTACTGTGCAGATATTTACAAAAGAATAACCTATCTGGTCCTGTCGAGTGGCTATCTCCTCTAATATCTCTTCAAGAATTGTACGCGTACTTTTTTCTCTTCAATTTTTTTTTTTTTTTCCAATTCAAAATTAAATAGAATTAATTACTAAATTTGTAAATATTTTGTAGTAATCATCTATGCATTTGCCTATTTGTGTTAAAATTAACAGGTCACTCGACGATAATGATTTCACTGGACCAATGCCAAATTTGGCCAATCTAACCAAATTAGAACGACTGTAAATATCTTTGAAACAAAACTTTTTTTGTGGATTATTTTGGCTTTACATTTTCACAAAACTAAAATTGACTTTAATTACTGTGCAGATATTTACAAAACAATAAACTGAATGGTAATGTTGACTGGCTATTGGATTTAAAAAATCTTCAAGAATTGTGCGTCTCTCTCTTTTCTCTATTTGATTTTTAAAGTTTTTTTCAAAATAAAATACAAATTATCGAAACAAATTCAAAATAAAATACAATTAACCAATAAATATTTTCTCAATGGTTTTAACATTTAAACTTTTTCTATGCAGAAATATAGAAAACAATAATTTCAGCGGTGTATTTCCTGCTCAACTTCTCCTTAATTGTTCGCTGAAACTCAAGTAATAATATCCGATTTTATATTTCTCATGCTCAGACACAACTTGTTTTAAAATTTACAGCTTCAATATTTATTTTCATTCATATTTTCTCTACTATAAATTGCCACATATGATAACAGTGAATCGAATTCATCTCTAATTAACTTGAAATTTTACAGAAAATGAGAATGAATCAACTTAAAATTGAAATTTATTGAACTGCATGATGTTTATGGAAAAATATGTTTTTTCTGGTGTGCAGTTACTCAGGAAACCCCTACCTACGGGTGGGTACGAGGGAATGTAATCTCAAGGAAAAAAAGAACGAAAACACGAAATTGATAGTTGTACTCGGAATTCTATTCATCGCGTTGATAGTAGATCAATATATAAAATTGACCATAAAAAAAGAGAGTGTAGCTACCAAAAGCAGTGCGGCCCAAAAGGATCCAAATGGTAAGTATTACAAATATCATTATTAGTGTAGTAGAGTGTAGTAGTGTACGCCATAAATGAAACATGGTTGTATTTTTACTATTATTAACTGTACCTTCCATGAACGCAGACCACTCGATGAATATGGTGCCAAATGCAACAAAGTCACGTGCCTTCACCCTAGATGAGATGAGAGCTGCCACACAAAGCTTTAGTCAGGAGATCGGACGAGGGGGGTTTGGATCGGTCTTCTTTGGCAAATTACCCCAAGGAAAACTTATCGCTGTGAAAGTGCTCTCACAGCTCTCCGGACAAGGAATTCAAGAATTCTTGAATGAAGTAATTCTCAGATAGAATATGGTTATCTCTGTGTCCAATCTAGGAATCTCAGTGTTAGGTTGGTCTGCACCCTAACTATTATATATGCATCTCATGAACAGGTTGATCTTCTTTCTAAAATAAACCATAGGAACTTGGTATCTTTATTGGGCTACTGTAACGAAACCGATGAAGTTATGCTGGTCTACGAGCACATGTCAGGAGGGACCCTAAGAGACCACCTTTATGGTAAATTATATTCCTCTAAAATATGTTTCCAGGTAGAATAGGCAAGGTAACCAACAAGCATTTGGTTCTGGTCTTCTTTCCAGGTCCCCGTGCAGAAAATTCGGATCTAAATTGGAAAAGAAGGCTCAACATAGCTTTAGATGCAGCGCAAGGTGATTATTTCTTGTAACGCTCATTGTTTTCAGTATTGATTACGGTAAAAATTTAAAATAGGAGTAAATGAATAAGTAACAGTATATCTAATTGGATTTCTATGCAAAGGCCTGGAATACTTGCACGTGGGTTGCAACCCGAAGATAATTCACAGGGACGTCAAGACCGCCAACATCCTTTTGGACACCAATTTGAATGGAAAATTGGCGGATTTCGGTCTTTCAAAGATGATAATTGATGGGGAGGCTACTCATGTTACCACTGTAGTGAAAGGAACATTCGGATATCTGGATCCAGAGTATGTAACTTACTCTCTTTGCAACAATTTTTTTTATTATGAATAGAGGCAATCGTACTGTATTTGTTAATTTTTGTTTGTTGGTGACAAACTTTCACAGGTATTTCAACACTCGAATGTTGACTGAGAAGAGTGATGTGTATAGCTTTGGAGTGGTGTTGCTAGAGATATTATCCGGTAGGGCACCCATAGATACAAATTTACCTGAAGAAGAAATAAACATTGTTCGATGGGTAAGGAACCTTATTACCAATCATGCAAAATATAAATATTTAACAACATTGACAACAGAATATTTCCTAGTGCATCTTCTGCTAGAGACTAACAATAAGTATTGGCGTGACATATTTACAGGTGACACCGTATCTACTAGAGACCGATGAAAATGGTGGCAAGATAATAGACGTGATAGACAAGAGGTTGTGTGGAGGTTACGACATGAAATCTGTGAGCAATGTTGCCAAAATAGCGATGAGATGTCTTCAGGCTTTACCGTCACGTAGGCCGACTGTAAGTGAGGTAGTGGCGGAACTCAAAGAGGCTATTAAAGTTGAGGAGGATAAGGACTGTATCTCAATTGCAGAGGAGAATGGCATCCAAAATGGGGATGTATCAACTAAACGCGAAGGAATGGAGTGGAGCGATAACAGTTGCAACATGTCAAATGTAGGAAGATAACTTCGCATATACCCATCTAATCAGAGAGGCGAATAGAATACTAAAACGTCTTAACCAGACTGTCTAGATTATGCTTAAATTTTAATAAAGTGCTCCCATTGTTTGTCACTTTTGTAATCATGATATTGAATTTCTTAATCTTTTAGGTTAAGAACAGAATTGCAGATTTAGATGTCCCAATGATGTTGATGTTGCAATGATGTTGATGTTGAGTAATCATTTGTGTAGAATATGAAATGACTTATTTAACTTAGTTAATAAGTCAACATATATATATAAAATAAAACACAGTTAATGTATGAGCTAAAAATAGCTGTAAATCTCATATATTAATTGAACTATTAACTACATTATTATATAGTAAAATTATTACTAAAATGATTAACAATCAACTCCTAAATAAATCTAGTGACACTAGAGTGAATTTAGAGCACTGACCATCCTAATAATTTGCTGCCTTAATTTTGCAGAGAACACAAAATCTGGTAACTAATTTGTCAGCAATTTACATAACTAATTAAACATTATTCCTAACACTCTCCCTTAATGATTAATGAGGATTTACTATCTTATCTAGTGGTACCAAAAATTGAGTTTTTGCAACTGCTTTGGTGAAGATATCTGCTAGCTTATGCTCAATATTTATATGCTTCAATTCAATATCCTTCTTCTGCACCAAATCTCTATTGAAGTGATATTTCATGTCAAATCAATATCCTTCTTCTACACCAAATCTCTATTGAAGTGATATTTCATGTCAAAATGCTTTGCCTTGCTATCATGAATTGGATTCTTTGCTAACTTGATGGTACTTACATTATCAAAATACATCATTGTAGGCTGAATTTGTTTTTCTCCAATTTCTTCCAAAATTTTTCTGAGCCAAAGAGCTTGTGTACGTGTTGATAACTGCAACATACTCCGCTTCTATGGATGAGAGGGCAACAATGTTTTTTTTTTAGTTCCATGTCATCAAACTAGAACCAAAAGAGAAACAATTTCCAGATGTGGACTTATGGTCATCAAGAATACCTTCCCAATCTGAATCACTAAATCCAACAAGATTGAACTTTCCACAAGAGTAGTAATGAATACTAAAATTTAGAGTGTCTTTCAGATACCTTAAAATCCTCTTGGTTTCCTTCATATGTATTTCACATGGATTTGTCATATACCTTGAAACAAGTGAAACCAAATATGTAATATCAAGCCTTGTGTGGGTTAGAAATATCAAGCTCCCCACAAAACTTCTGTAAGTTTTCTCATCAACTAAATCAGCACCATCATCTCTACATAACACCTCTCCGTGAGCACTTGGAGTAGGGGATGGATTACAGTCAAGCATATCAAATTTATTTAGCATATCTTGTGCATACTTTGACAAATGAAAATCTCATCCTTACTTTGATAAACTTCAATTCTTAGAAAATATTTCATGATGCCTAGATTTTTCATCTCAAATTCATTCATCATAGCAACTTTGAATTTATCATTCATCTTAGAACTACTGCCCATATACAATAGAACATCAACATACAAACTTATGATTAGAATATCAATACCTTCTTGTTTGTAGTAAAGGGTAGGATCACTCTTACTTCTCTGGAAGCCATTTTCCTGAAAGTATCCATCAATCCTAGCATACCACGCTCTTGGTGCTTGCTTGAGACCATACAAAGCCTTCTTTAACTTGTAGACATTATTCTCCTTTCCTTCCACTTCAAAACCTTGTGGCTGCTCCACATATACTTCCTCTTCTAAGTACCCATACCAAAGATGCCACAACCAAATTGAATCTTCATAAGCCATATTTACAAGATTGTTGTTATGTTCATCAAACCTCAAGGGAAGCATCCTATTTCTTGTCATAGGCACAACATTAATCACCCTATTTCCCTTATTCTTATCATAGATAGTACATGTCTTATTTTCAAAGACTACTTTATAATTTTTCTCACATAGCTGCCCAACACTCAACAAATTATGCTTCAATTGTGGAGTATGATAAATGTCACGAATACTCTTTATACCTTCTTTTGTTTGGGCCTCCATAGCTCCTTTGGCGGCAACCTCCAATGATTTATGATCACCAAGCTGGATCTTGGATTTGAAATTTCCATTCTTTGCTGAAAACAACTTCTCATTCCCTGTCATACGGTTAGAGCATCTAGAATCTAGGTACCAAACATCTTTACTAGTATTTTCACCTTTGGCATAAGATAAAAATAAGTGATCTGGAGGATACTCACCACTTTCTTGAGCATAATTAGCATTTTTACCTTCTTTTAATCTGCATTCTCTCTCAAAGCGGCCATACCTATTACAATAGTAACATTGAACATTTCTCTTATCAAATTTATCTCTACCTCTTCCTCTGAAACTACCTCTTCCACTTGAGCCACCGCTTCCTCTACCTCTTGAAGAATTTTGGCTTTGCCATTTACCTTGACGTTGATTTATTCTGGCACTGCTACTACTTGCATCTTCATTCTTTGTAATTTTTAATTTAGAGGAAAAATCTTTCTCTACACCTTCAAAAATGTCCTTCAATCTTTCTTCATGAGACATCAAAGATGCAACCAATTGATCAAACTGTAGTTTTGTCAAATCCTTACTTTCTTCCATGATTATGGCAACATGATTCCATCTGTGTTAAAGATCTCAATGCTTTTTTAATTAGAACTTCATTACTTACTGTTTCTCCAATTGTAGCCATTTTATTGACCACATCTTTGACTCTCACACAATAGTCACTCACACTTTTAGCTTCTTGCATCTTCAAATTCTCGAACTCTCGCTTCAATGTCTGAAGCTTGACCACCTTTACTTGATCACTACCTTGATAAGTTTCTTGTAGAGTCTCCCAGGTGTTAGCGCTCAAATCTACCTTATGCTGAAATAAGGTAAGACTCAAGGCTACATCAAACCACGCTCAGCCTCGTAGCTAGCCCTACGAGGACAGGAGAGGGCTCTCTCTGGTTCAATCTCGGCAAAAGATAATCAATGAGGTCGAGATGACTAAATTGATCACTAATTTTAGGCTAGGTATGAAGTACAAGGAATTTGAAATTGATTTTTTGAAGTTTCGTTGAATTCAAGGGAAAGGCAATTTTGAGTGCGGGGATGAGGCACAGTTTTTGCAGAGGTCCACTTGGGGCAAGATAGACGATTGTTTTGATGCCTTTAAAGAGAATGAATGGATAGATCAAACTGGTGAGAGGTTAAGGAGAGCAAGAAACTTTCAAGGATTCTCCCTAAACAGATGAAAACATGAAAAATTAAACAAATTTAAAGGCAGAGCATAGCAAATTTATGGATTCTACTAACACTCATTTGTCAATTCAGAAGATAAAAGAAGGAAGTGGTCACATAACATACTTACAAATATGAAAAAAAACATACATCAACACATAAAGCACATAATCCAAATAGTGCTGCAAAACCCTGGTTTTTCCTTTGCCAAATGCAGATAAGATATTACATAAGAGTGTCAAGCTATTCCAGAGTCCAACCTCTCCAACATCTGAAAATGATTGAGAAATTACATCATATAGACCATCCTAACCCCTTTCCTTGCCTCTAGGGGTCGAGCTCATCATTCTAGGAGCTTTTTGAACTAATTCTAAACAAGGAACTGAAATCTAGGTAGTCAAACAACTTACACCTATATGCTAGGAAACTAATTCATTCATTTAATTTTCACCTTTTAGTGAATGAATCCTATAGAACAAGTAAAAATGTCCCAAAATTACATCATACACATCAAATTACATCAAGCTAGGTCAAACATCACACCAAGAGGTGAAACTAGTCATAACTGGCCGAAATTCTGAGCTGGAAGGTGAAAAATTGACCAAAAAACCCTGTGTGCTGCGCGTCTTTCCACCTGTTTTTGGGGCACTTCCCGACATCCAAATTGAGCTCAGGTTGGCTTGTTGGAAAGCCCTAGATGTCTACTTTCTAACCCAAGTTTAATTTTCCAATTTGGTGTCCATTTGACCCTCCAAAAGTGCATTCTCCCGGAGATACTTCCTGTTGGTGCAAAAGGTGGCAGAAAGGTGATTTTCATGGTGTTTTTGAGCCTTTTGGTCACCCAGAACTCAATGAAATGCTTTGGCAATAGCTGATCATGTATAATTCATCATGACAAATCCAGAACTACAAGCCATTTGTGATTTGGACCTTCCAATCTTATGGGTCGCGCGCGACGCGCTACGCGTTGAGCCAAAAAACCTGTTTTGCAAGCCAAAAATTTCAAAATGAAAAAATTTTCTCCGAATTTGCTCAAATTCAGAGTGAAGACCCTCTATGATGTATTGTGCCCCACCAATGAAGCCTCGGCCAAAATTTGGAGTGGATCGGGCTTTTTCCGCCGTTTTAGTGTCTTCCTGGTGCATGCAATTCATTGATGGAATCTCTGTCTTGGTTGTGTAATGTGTTGTCGTCCGCCTCCATGGTATTGAAAGTCTATGCCAAGTGTATGTTTGACTTGTTGAAAATGAGGAATGAAGGTTTGATGTCTTTGTCTTCAAGTGCCAAATATGCCAAAGGGAAATGAGGAAGAATACAACCTTGGTAACACACTGTTTTCAAACCCTACAACACTTTTTATATTGACAAAAGGAGGGCTTCAAACTTGGATATCCACGGCAAACTTTTCATGAACCCATTACATTTATCTTTCAAAAGCCAAGCACAAGTCGTGGATGTGAGCCTACCTGCAAATTTGTACGGAGAGGAGGCGGTTTGATGTCTTTCCAAGCCAATTTTGGGCGTAAACCCCAGTGCGTCGCACGCCTCACCCAATGTGCCGGGCGCCTCTGATGCACTACGCTCGTGTATTTTTACACTGAGCTTTTGTGCCTGATGCGCCACGCGTCTTACCCAATGCGCCACGCGCACCCAACTACATAGTGCATTTTGTAGGAGGTCTTTGGAGGCCTTCCCGGTGTCGAAATCAGGCGCGGGATAGCTCGTTGGAAAGGTATTTGAGTCTAATTTCCAAAAGAACTAGAATGTTTCAATTTGGAGTTCATTTTACTTGTCAAAAATAAAATCTCCCAAGACTGGTCAAAATGTGTCAAATGAGGCTACCTCAAGGAAGAGTGCTGTTGCAGTCAACTTTTGAATGTCTTAATTAACTCTAAATTGAGCTCATGATAGTTCATTGGAAATATATTTTTGTCTAATTATCCTTTGACTCATCAAGAAAGTCATTTGGCCAACCATGCTAGGAGAAATCTTGATTTTTCCGAGGTCACTTCAGAGGTGCATTCAATTCTCCTGAGGCAACGATATTTTTGACATTTCTCTAAAACCATGATACCTGTGTAAAACGTGAGGGATTTTTTTCTTCTTTGGCATGTTTTGGACAAAAACCTCTCTCTGTTTTCCAAAATTCATCTTTGATTGCTCTGGAACATCTTTTGAGTGAAACTTGTCCCGATGTGTGAAACAAGGAATTTTGTCGAAATGAAGCGAAATGAAGGGGATAAGGGGCTTCTAAATTCTTGGGGAAATTTTTGGAAGTAGGGAGGGATGTTAGGAAGTAGGGGAAAGTGGAATCCCAGAGATTGAGTGAGGGGAAAGGGTCCAAAAGGGCAAAACATAGGTCTAGCCTAGAAAATTGCCAAGTTGTGGCAAGAAACTAGGGTTTGTGTAAAAATGAGGATTTTGGGGGATCTCAGTGATGGGAAGTGTTTAATAAGGTATATGAAGGATAGGATAAGGTGTATGAACATCTGGACACAAGTTTTTCTAATGATTTGGCCATCCAAGAGAAATTACCTCCAAAACCCTAGGAGAGGGAAACGACCTTACCTAAGCGCAACTGAAGCATGAACAAGGTGTAAAATGACCCAATGGAACCTAACATGATGATAACAACCTTCTGAATGATGATAGACTCAACTGAATAGTGACATAGACTATCATTTCGACAACTTTGAAAGGAGTGAAAGCAAACCCTAGACCTAATGCCTAGTGACCAAAGTTTGCTTGAAGACTCACTGAAATGACAAAATTTGATTTTGACACCTTAAAATCACTTGTAAGAGCATGTTTGATCACTGGAGGAAGGCTGCAAAGACTGACACTAACACCAGGCATCTTTGGCAGTTTTTGCTCCTGATTTTCTTGGAAATAAGCTCTTATCAAGAGTTATCTAAATGTGAAACAAGGCTTGAGCATTCTTCTTCCTTGCTTCTTTTCTTGCTGTTCTTTCATTGGATGTAAGGGCATTCCAATCAGCTGGCTCCTCATATCCTGATTCAACAATCTCCCACAAATCTTTTCCAATAAAAAATGTTAGCATCTAAATGCACCAATAATCATAATCGTTCCCATCAAATTCTGGAACTAGCATCTGGTTAGAATTCGACATGATTAACTTTGGCGAAATTCCAACAATACAACTTTAACCCAAAACAATTTTGCGTGCTCTGATACCACTTGTAGAATATGAAATGAATTATTTAAGCTAGCTGATAAGCCAACATAACTACGAAGAAAAATACACACACACACACACACACACACACACACACACACATATATAACAAATAAAACATAGTTACTGTGTGAGCTAAAAACTACTATAAATCTCATATATTAATTGAACTATTAACTACATTATTATATAGTAAAACTATTACTAAAATGATTAACAATCAACTCTGAAACAAATCTACTGACACTACAACTAATTTCGAGCATTGACCATCCTAAGAATTTGCTGCCCTAATTTTGCAGAGAAGACAAAATCCGCTGACTAATTTGTCAACAATTTACATAACTAATTACGCATTATTCCCAACAATCTGTACCCTTAACTTATTTATTGTATCCTTAACTTATTTATTGTGTTTGTTGAAGATAATGGAGAATATGTAAATTTGGATAGATTTGGTTCATTAGAGCTTTAGATTAGGAATTAGTTCCTACTTCTTAGGCAGTTGTTCTAACTTCCCTAGATGTGTGAATACCATATATATTTTTGATTGTAAGATGATTCTATGTAAATCATTCCGCTAGAGGCAGTCTCCAGGTGGAGCTCCTCACCTATGAGCTGTCCAATTCATCAATAAAGTTGATTCTTCAGTTTGTTAACATAGTATCAGAGTTGTAGGTTTGAGAGGGCCTGCAAATCCCTGAGTGGGGAGCTGGTGTGAAGAAAACTGGCATGGTGAGAAGGTTGAGAAGTAGCACAATTTTTTATTTTTTATTTTAATTTAATTCACGGTAATCATTGCTCTTTCTAAAGGAAATAGAGCATTGACCATCACGGATTTGAAGGGTAAACAAGAAATGGTTGCTGCATTCCTTATAGCGATTCGGTCCATCGCTCCCTAATATCACGGATTTGTGAGCAAAGATCGCGATAGTGAGTAAAATGAAATTTTGTGACTGCATTCTGTGGATACCACCATAGGTAGATTGCTCACATAGGAGTGCGAGCACTGTGTGGTGGCTGACGGAGGAGTGGCCATGTGATCAGCATGGCGCAATGGAAGAAGAGCCCAAATCGGGCGAAAGGTTCTACGCGTTAAAGATCCACGGTGATCTATTGGACAAAGAGATCAAACATGCCGGTGTGGAGATCGAGGGAGAAAACAAGAACGTGCTCCAGGTGCATGCTGCATGCTCCGTAGTGCTGGGTGGAGAAACCTGCATGACCAACGGTGGTGCTGCTCCAAGTAGAGGCCGAGGGTGTTGCTCCAAGTAGAGGACACGAACCTAAATCGCCTGCCCTACTCACAAAATCGAAGAGGAATCGTGTTGGGGCGTAGCAGAAGCATGGTGTGAGGAGCAGTGGAAGCGTGGTGTTGCAAGCTGGTTGCATGGTGCTGCTCCGTGTGAGTGTTGCATGTTTCTCCACCTATGAGGCCGAGAGTGGCCATTTATAGGCACGACCCCACAATTTCCTAATTCGAATTTAAACCTTTGAGGCCGAAAAATGGTGGTGTTTGCAGGCTATGTAAGGCTCTCATTATTTTTTTCCTTTAAAAAAGTTATGGGGTTTCATTCTTTTGTTTAAAAATTAGTGGGCACATACATTAAAAAAGGGAAGAGTTTTTTTTTTTTAAAGGGCTGTTTTTTTTGTTTAAAAAAAAAACCCTAAGGGGCTCTTTTGTAGTTGAAGGTTTTTGAATTGGCGCAATTTTTTAAAATTGAATCTTCAAATCTGGGATAGATCTAGTTTATTGGAGGTCGTTTTTTTTTGTCTCAAGATGAACAATCAGATGGCAGAGGCCTATCTGAATGAGAGCAATAAGCTAAATGGTTCCAATTACCCCAATTGGAAATTTAAGTTGTAGACCCTGTTGGAGGGGAAAAACGCATGGACGATCGCACGATGATGAGTTGAAGATGACCCTAGCTACAGGTGGACAACAACAACAATCCAATATTGGGAAAAGGGAGAGAACAAGGCAAAGGTGTTGCTCAAATTTTCTGTCAAAGATTGCATTATTCCTCACATTCGAGATTGTACGAGATCAAGAACTCAATTTGCCTACTGTTTCTAAAGAGAAAGATTCTCTCCATTAAAATGGAGGATAATGAATAAGTGGCAGCATTCATCTCTCGTATCAAGGAACTTAAGACTAAGCTAGGCGACATTGGTGAAATAATATCAAACATTAATTTGGTCACGATTACCATGAATGGTATGACTGACGACTATCAGATGTTCATCATTGGGTTGAATGTGAGAGAAAAAGTCCCCAAGTTTGAAGAATTGATGGGGATCCTAATGTAGGAGGAGGAAAGGCGGATGACCCTAAAAAACCTGAGCTCATATCTTTCCCTAATGGCAAAGAATAAGCCCTTCAGAGGAAAGACAAATTCAGCACACAAAAGCGGAGGAACCCCACAAAGAAAGACACCTCCATCTCAGGGTATGTGTCCAAATAGAAGTGATTCAGGACCAAAATGTTTTTATTGCAATAAATTTGGTCATATGGCTAAACATTGTTGGAAGAAGAAGTTTGATGAAGGTCAATAGAGACATAAGAAGCATGCATGCCATCTAGTTGACGTAGATTGGAATTCGAATATTAGATTGTTCGTATTTGATTTTGCATTGTCAATTAAGGAGGATGAAGCAGAAATCTGGTTCGTGGATTCAAGAGTCTCCTCCCATACGACAGGTAAGAGGCAATGGTTTAAAAATTTCATAGAATCCAACATTGGTACGAAGGTCTACCTTAGAGATGATACAGGGTATGAAATCAAGGGATGTGGTGATGTCATTGTCATACTACCTGATGGAAACATTAGGCATATTCATGATGTTATGTATATACCCGGGATTAAAAAGAACTTGATTTCTGTATCTAAAATAACATATTAGGATCTTAAGGTAGGATTCTTTAAATATTATTGTGTAATTAAAGACATGTTGGATCGGATGAAGTCCATTACAACATGTGTACATGCAGGAGGATTGTAGAAACTCGATATCAGAAGTGCGTCACATCAAGCATTGACATCATCAACCATGTTTGTAGAGAATCTCTGGCATCAAAGGTTTGGGCATATAAACTTCAGTGACCTATTACTTCTTCATAAAAAAGGTATGGTGAATGGTCTTCTTATTTTGAAGAGTATGCATGTTCACTCTGAAGCATGTGTCCTTGGTAAATTACATAGAGATGAATTTCTTATTATTGTTGATAGGAAGCAGAGGGATATAATTGAACTTGTACACACTGATCTATGTGGGCCAATGCAGACAAGGTTGTTAGGAGGGGCCTACTATTTTCTTATTTTTGTTGATGAATGTATAAGGTTCACCTGGGTGCATTTCTGAGGCAGAAAATTCATGCATTTGAATACTTCAAGCAATTTAGAAGCATGATTGAGAAGCAAACAAGAAAGTTCATCAAAATTATTTGCTTAGACCAAGGTAGAGAATTCAAGAAGGGTGACTTCATCAAATACTACAAAGAACATGGAATAGAGCAGCAGTTCACAACACCTTACACTCTTCAAGAAAATGGGGTTGTGGAAAGGAAAAATAGAACCTTTGTTGAAAGGTAAGAATCTGACCAATGGTTATTGGGTAGAAGCTGTAAACACTACAGTGTATCTTAAGAATACGAGTCCTACTAAGTTTTTGGATTATAAAACTCATTTCGAAGCATTGTTTGACTTCAAGCTTGTAGTAAGTCATCTTAGAGTCTTTGGTTGTAAGGCTTTTGCTCATGTCCCGAAAGAAGATAGTAAGAAGTTAGATTCAAAAGCCATTAAGTGTAATTTTGTTTTATACTGCAGTGAGTTTAGGGCTTATAAGTTGTTTAATCCTTCGAATCACAAGGTTTTTTCAAGTTGAGATGTGGTATTTCATGAATAGGTAGATGATGGGAACCCTGTTCCTAGTAATGAAGAATGACATGTGGTTTTACTGTTAGAAGAAGGTAATGAAATAGGGGTCAGTGAGCAGTAACAACGACAATGAAAAGAACAACAACAAAAACAGTAGCAACAATAGGAGAAAGAAGAAGTGGCTATTCAAATCAGGTTTGAAACCAGTCTGTAGATGGGAGACTAGAACAGGTTTAAAGCCACTTCACCACTTAGAAGATCAAGCAGGCATATATAATTGCCAACTAGATATAGAGATCATGCGCTCATTACTGGTATGTTGAACATTGTTAAACCTTCTAATTTTAATGAAGCTAGTCAAAGTAATGAATGGAGGGAAGCAATGTAGGAGGAATATGAATCTATCATTAGAAATAATACCTGGGATTTAGTTCAGCTTCCTGAAGGCAAACAACCCGTAGGGTGCAGATGGCTATACAAATTAAAGTTTAAAGCAAACAGATCTATAGATAAATATAAAGCTAGGTTGGTCGCAGAGGGGTATTCCCAAAAAGAAGGTATAGAATACGAGGAAACCTTCGCCCCAGTAGCTAAATTAAACACAATTAGAATGATTATTGCATTAGCTACTAAACACCACTGGAAAATACACCAGCTAGATGTAAAGTCTTATTTCTTAAATGGAGATCTGAAAGAGGAAGTATATCTAATGCAACCAGAGGGATTTGTCAAGAAAGGGGAAGAACATTTAGTTTGCAAATTAAGAATGCTTTATATGGACCAAAACAAGCTCCCAGTGTTGTGTGTGGAGCATGATTGTTCAGAGGTCTTTTCTTTCAGCCGGATGTATACGCCAGGAAGTTTGTACACCCCTCCATGCAAGGGGGACTTGTCCCCCCTGCAGGGGTCCGGGGGGGTCCGATCCCCCCTGGCTGGGGGGTTTGGGGGCAGCGCCCCCGAAGCCAAAAATAGATGTAAAATTGCCTTGTAAAAGTATAGTAATTTCTAGTCAATCTGGGTCGTTCATTAGGTGGATGATTTGATGATAGAAATTATGTTTAGTTTAGGGATTTTTCCCTAGAAGGCAACACCTCTCTTTGTATGAGGGCATTGTATTTGAGGCTGTGATATAGATGTGTATTCTCTGAGCGAGACACAGAGAGGTGAGACTGTGAGAGAAAACACTGGATATTACAGCAGATTTGCTGTAGGTTGTGTCTCTTCATTTTGCTAGATAATAGAAAGGAAGGACTAGCTGTTCGGGGTGGACGTAGCCCAAACTGGGTGAACCACGTATATCTGTGCCTCTCTTGTTTTATGCATTTTCTGTGTTTATATTTCTGTAATATTTTATGTGTTCCATTTCTCCGTAATATATAATTTTCTAACGCCCAGATCCTGGTATGACAAAATATATTTGTTCTTTCTTAAGCATGGGTATATTAGGAGCAAAAATGATCCTAACTTGTATAATGTGTATGCTGATGAGGGGTGGATTTTATTGATTTATTTGTATGTATATGATCTGATTATGATAGGAAATGCAGAAAAACTCATTGAAGAAATCAAGTAGTAGTTATCACAGATGTTTGAAATGAAAGACCTTAGAGAACTGCATTAATGTTTGGGCTTAGAAGTCTAGAGAGATTCAGGCCAGACTTTCTTGTCCCAAGGTAAGTATGTCAAGAGTTTGTTGAACAAGTTTAAAATGGATCAGTGTAAGGCTCCATTTGTACCACTACAGCAGAACAACAAATTACAGGTTAATGATGGTTCGAAAGAGGCATGCACAACGTTGTATGGAAAGATGGTTGGGACTCTCATCTATTTGACTACAACTAGGCCTGATTTGGCTTATGTAGTCAGTATATTGAGCCAGTATATGTCTTAGCCTCATGAGAAACATTGGGTTGTAGCAAAAGGAGTGCTAAGGTATCTACAAGGAACCTTAGATTTTGGCATTTTATATTCTGATTCATTTGATGTTAGACTGGCAGGATCTACAAACTTTGACTGGGTGGGAAACTTGGACGATCGAAGATCCATTATAGGATATGCCTTTAGCATTGGATCTAGGGTCATTTCATGGTGCAGTAAAAATCAACATATTGTAGCATTATGTTCAGCAGAAGGAGAATATCAAGCCATGTGTGCAACAATATGTGAAGTAGTTTGGTTATGAAGACTTCTCTAAGATGCAAGAGAAGCGCAAACAGAAGCCACAATTATCAAATGTGATAATCAAAGTTCTATCAAACTTGCTTATAATCCGGTGTTCCATAAAAACACCAAGCACATAGATACGCAATCTCATTTTGTTAAAGAAAAGGTGCACGCAAAGGAAATATGTGTTGAATAATGTAATTCATGTGATAATGTAGCTGATATATTTACTAAGCCTCTTGGTAGAATCAAGTTTGAATTGTTTAGGGAAATGTTAGGAATACTTGTGAACCCCTTTCCCCATTAAGGGGGAGTGTTGAAGATAATTGGAGAATA
>APFE031527965.1:3707-22824 GCA_000404065.3 Pinus taeda
CCTCAGCAACTGTAGTTTTGCTGTCTTCACTTTCTCCATGCCTTGATAGGCTGTCTTGAGGGTTTGCCATGCTTCATTGGATGTCTTAGCTGCTGCTAACCTTGGAAACACACTCTGGTCTACTGCTAGATATAACAACACACGGGCTTTTGAATCCTTCTTCCTATTGCTCTTCAACAGATCTTTCTCTGCTGGAGTTAATCTATTAAACTCATTTTCATCTGCTGGTTCCTCAAAATCATCTTCAACTATTTCCCATAAATCTTGAGAGGCAAACATGGTTGTCATGGTTATTACCCAATAGTCATAGTTTTTCCCATTAAACTGTGGGAGTTGGGTGTTAAACATACCCATACCAGTGCTTGTGCTGGCCATTCCTTGCATCCTTAGTTATGCTTCAATTTCTTGACTTTGTATTTTAAAACAACTGACTGCTTCTTCAGCAACACATAAAAAACTTTGTGAAATACCTGAGTATTTTCTTGACTGAAGACAAAAAGACTCCTGCTGCAACAAAAGACTCCTCCCTTCAGCTTCTTTGTCACCTTCAAAGAGCCTAAGCTTGCCCTGATACCACTGTTGGGGATTTTTCTGGCAAAATCCCAAAAACAAACAATTCAAGCACACAGAGGCAATGCTCTGTTTCCTTTACTCCATGATCTTTTTGCACAGGGAAGCTTTTAAAAGAAAATTTACTGAGAAAAGAGTACTGCACCACCATAAAAGGATTTCTATTCATTAAAACAAAAATCACTGATACATATTCATCCTCTTTCACTCAGAGGAATTCACCAAAGACATTTCAAAAGAAATTACTCTGTCTCCTTTTACAAATAATTTTACACTGCTGTGTAAAATCTTCATTCACTGCTATAATTTTTTTTTTTACATTTATTGCTGTAAAAAAAACAACACACTGCTGTGTGGAAATTACGCATTCACCAAAAAACTTACATTACCCTTTTCACTGTTGTGTGAAAGATTTCATGGTTTTCACTGATCCATGCTTCCATCATTTTCATTACATGCTCCCCATGTGTTTTTCTTACTCACTGCTTCGCACTGCTGTGCGTTTCATTTCCCAAAATACAATTGACCAAAAAAAACTTTTACAATGTGTTTTACTTGTTCAGTGAAACAAAACTTACACCTGTGAATAATTAAAAAACAATATAATTAAAAACTATATGACATTGCCCATAACTATTATAAATTTGCCATACCTCCATAGGAAATAAAAATATTAAAATTAAAAGCTTTTACCAAAACTCTACGAACCCATTTAAATTGCCTTTATGTTTCACTGACGGTCAACCCAAAAACTTTACACAATGTCAAAATTTATTTGCTGCAGGTTTGTGATGTCCGTCAACCGTTGATTTGTCCTCAAGAAATCGAATGGTCCACAATGATATCGGGTGAGCCTTTTTAACCGAACTTTACCACCCGAGATTGTCAGAGATGGTGACGTATGGGGAGAGCCACTCGTCAACACTATATTTTCTCGGGTCGCTTGTGTACGAAAACTACCTTCACACAAAAGCACACAAAAGCAGTCCGAGAAGCTCACGGCGGTTTTGTGGTTTTACTATGGTGGTTTTGAGCGTTGGTACGGCTGTGTTGAAATTAGATTTTCAACACAGCTCAGAGCAGCTGCAATATCTTCATCCTCATTATCACCCAGCGATGATGTTAATATCGCTCCATCCTCCTTTGGCTGGTGCTGCACTTGAGGAGGAGGAGGCTGATAAGGCTTCACAACAGCAACGCCCAATTCTTCATTTGAAATTGGTTGCAGACAGGGAGGAGGGCTCATGAGCTCCTCCTCCTGCCCATTCCTTACCTGATCAAAGTCATGATCCCAAGAAACTGGCCCCTCACCGCCATTCCTTTTGGAAGTGGTGATAAAATTCTGGACATAATCGATGCCAAAGAATCCGATCAAGTATATGAAGGAGGCAAGTTGAGCGACAATGGCCAGCATCTCCGCAAGACACATCACATGAAGAAGAGGCCTCGAAGTTGTCATCTTCTCCCTCCATCTCCTCATCAGAAAATAGGAGGCAGTGAAAAACATGACGAAGAACACTTTGTTCACCATTCCCATGGGCAGTATCAAAGCATCAGATGGCTTTTGGTTTGATTTGGTATAACTATTACCATTCATGAACTTGTTTGCGGACCCAACTCCAACAAGTTTAGCAATAGCACACGTGGATGCGTCAATGGAACAATCCATTTCATCTCCAATTTTTCTTCTAATTTCTGTGCCCATATTTGCTTTCGCAGAAACCATAGTATCCATTATACTGGAGTGAGAATTAGGGAAGGATCTCTGACAATTTTTTTTTTGAACAAAGAATGCTGAGCAATGTAGGCACTCTTCCCCGACTCTCTACACTCAGAAATAGGGAGCGAGGTGGGTAATATTATAATCCCAATCGCATAATATCCGCTGCACGTTTAACATTATTTTCCATTGCAATTTCGGATGTCTAAATCAGACGATATTTCCTGGTCGCCGCTTACGAACATGTGCGCGGTAGTGGTGTTGACGGAAATTGGCGGGTGCTAGTTTGCGGTAATCCACGCCACGCAGACAATTATGGAAATGAGTCGGGTCAAGCATGAGATTTTTTATTGTTGGGTCATAAATGTCATGCGGCCTCGCCCATACGGCATCCTGTCTTGGAAGGTCATCGAGTCGCAATGCATACTTATTTTGTTGTTTTATGAGACGTCGAAGTTTCTACACAACCGGGGATTGTTAGATGGTTGGATTTTTCTATATGTGAAGACAAAATAATTGAGCGATATTTCGTTGAGGCAAGGGCTAACCAGCCTGCCATAGGGCATTAAATGCCCTAGTACATGCAGGCTGTATAACAATATAACACACTGCTTTGGTGGCTACATAAATTGAAAATAAAGGCAATGTGTTATATTGTTATACAACCTGCATGTACCAGGGCATTTAATGCCCTATAGCAGGCTGGTTAGCCCTTGCCTTGCCTTTCGTTGAGAGTTTGTCGCCGCGGTACTCGGCGGAAAGGTGCAGAGGTGTTCAAAGGAAATATTAACAATCGCATAGTTTAACGAGGTCGAGGAGTTGCCATAAAATTTATAGAAATTTCTGTCATATTTAGAGAATTCTGTTGAGGATTTTTGTAAATCCAAGTTATAGTTGTCAAACTTCACAATTTTAGGTGTTCTAGACATTTTTGATCGTGCTGAATCTATTTCCACCATCAAAAGCATGATTCAAACACTTTCTCTGCAATATTTTTTGAAATTTTTTTACCCGCATTCCAGCCACTTTTGTCCTTCCATGCAATTCCTCTGCGTTTTCATACAGTGAACGTGGCATGAATGGTGGAAGGAGTAGGTACTATTTTGAAGCATTTTTCGGGTAGGGTTGGAATTTGGATTTCTTTTTAGTGGTCATCTTAATTTTTTTTTTTTTAGGTTTTGGATTCTTATGTTCCTTGTCGGGGAACAAACTTTATGTTTAAATTTTTGCCCTTCATAAATGATGTTCTTACAATAAATCAACTTTTCACCAATAAAAAATTGAATAAAAAATTACTTTTAAATAACACAATTATATTAAAGTTTTCCCATATTGACTATAAAGCATAAAACAAAATGACCATAATAGACAAATGAATTATAAAATCTTGAATCTTGATTTGAAATTGCATGGAACACTCACAATAAAATATTTGGACCTTGAAATGAAATGTCCTTGCCGTGAACATGGCATAGCATTTGTATGCATGACATATAACTAAGGATATCTTATGGGACATATAAGATGACGAACATAGTAAAACTATTGAATATTATCAATAAAACCTAGGCATGAGATTAATTAAGGGATATACCGTAATGTTAACCAGATTGAATGCGTAGTATTTGAAAGACTAAAATTATAATAAATGGACATCGTAAATCTCTTAACATCATGTTATATGATTTCCTCCATTATTACATTCTTAGAGAGCAAACACTTATAAGTATTAAATGTGGCAAAAGCATGCAACAAATCCTTCCTTCTATTTATCACCAAAATGTAGTGAAATCAATATATATAAACAAAAAAACCAACTTGTATTAAAATGACATTGAATAAAATTATAACAAACTCACTCTAAAAGGGCTCCATATCGTATCTAACTAGTTTATTTTTTAGACAAAAGATTTTTATTGAAAATTCAAAATAATTTTCACCTTGGTGTATTATTTAGAGATTATACACTTTAATCTAACTTGTAGACATATCAACTAAAAAATAACTACTTTTAAATTATAATAGTTTTACAACTACAGTTGTGGAAGTTTCAACAAAAAATGTTGAACATTTGAAACATGTTTATTTTTCTTATTGAAAGTATATAATCAGTGATAGGTAGAGTACTTGATGGTTATCCATTGCATATCTTTAAACTGTCATTTAAAAACAACAATTTATATTATACCACTAGAATGTTTCGATTCCCAATAAGACTAAGTTCCATGCAAATTAGGAGATAATTTCTGACATTATCTAATATAAGGTTTGATATAAAATAGAAATATATGACACCCTAAAAGGACACAATAACATACCACCAACTTCCTGTTTTTAGATCCATCTAATAAGAGAAACTCATTTGACAACAAATTATTAGTTGATACATATACATACTATTGCAAATGATGGCTTACTCCCAAATCCAGTGACACCAAACTGATTTCACAACATACAAGTTTCAAAATTCCATTGGTCTCAAGTTCTCTAGAAGCTATGCATTACATCCAAAGAAAGAGGGGGATTCGATATCTATGCAAAAGAATTTCCTCATATTTAAGTGCATCTTGAGAAGCACAAAGAGAAAGATATTATGTCATAGTAGCAAAATTCTCCAATCTAAATGTGTCATATATTTTATTGCATTGTTAAAAAGGTTGATAAGATGTGGGGCATCTACCTATATGAGATGCAAATGGACAAAAAAACATAATGAGCGTCTCATTCTCCTATATGTAGTGTAGTGAGGCCTTCACTACTATAGAACTTTATTCTTTTAAAATTAATTTGACATAAAATTGTAATACTCTGAGCTTAATTATAGTGATCATGTTGGACTTCAAATTTGTTTTTTCATAAAAATGTTTATGCTTTGGATTCTTTATATTTTTAATCATTATTTATGTTTAATAGGTTTGGGATTAAAATAAATATATACCTCTTAAAATGATGGCAAAATAAGATTTGAAAGGTTTTTTATACTCTTGTTTGCACCTAAACAAAGCATGGTGCGCTCTACAATATACTCAAATATGGATTAAGCATAATGTGACTAAGTTATATTATGTAATATTAATAAACTTAAAAAAATATAAATTGAGTTTAGATTAAAACAAATATATCAAAATAAGAAATAATTATTGTTTTTATAATTGAATTATCTTCCTTTCAAATATTATAATAGGATAATTTTTATATTTGATCTCTCTGGCCACTTGGTAGATCCCAATTTAAGTTGGATCTAACTTGGTTTAATTATTGATTATAATTAGTTATTAACTTTATTTTTTTTTATTTTTAATTTAATTTAATTATTTGTTTTGTTTTATTTTGACTAAACAAAATGTTATAAAGGAAATTATAACATCTCTACCATGTTAGGGAGTGTTTTACTCACAAGTATTTTAGAAAAGAAGGAAATCTTCATTTTCTATATATATATATGGTCTCTAAAGGGTAAATTGATTTATAGTTGCATGAATAGCAAAATTGAAATAGTTATAACTCACTAAATATTCAAACTGAGTATGTAGCTAATTATAACTGAATGCAGGTAAACAATGTTTTTTTTTTTTTTTTTACAGAACGGTTGTTTGATATATTGATTCTCGGCAGAAATGCCTCATTTCGGGTTACATAGAAATAGGCAGAGCTCAGATTTCTCCTCGGACAGGAACCGAATGGCTTCCCCCCTAGTGAGCCTATGAATTTTGAAAACTATATTATGAGAGATCTTCTCTATGTTTCCTGATTTACAGATACAAACAAACTGCTCCAATAAAAGACTGTAAAACATTTTAAACAAACAGTTAAGGGATGGGATCCCAGCCTTCGTCTTCATCTCTTAGAAGGGCTCCGGGAGGGAGGAGAACTGCTTTGTTGGCTTCAGCATCAGCTTCTTTATTGTTGTCTCTCTTTACATGACAAAATTCCAGACTCTGAAAGCAATTTATCAGGGATCTAATTCTGCTCATCAATCTTGATAACCTTAAATCTGAAGGAGAAGATTTGTCCACAATGGCCTTTATAATAGACTGGGAGTCCCCAAATACGATTGCCACTTTGATACCCAGAGAAATGATCTACTTGAGACCCTCAAGAAGAGCCAGAGCTTCGGCTTGAATGCTGGTATTGAAGCCCACTCCCCAGGCGTATCTAAATTCAGTTCTACCCTCTACACTTTTGACTACTCCACCTGCACCGGATATACCAGGATTACCTTTTGCTGCGTTGTCAATTAAGAGGGCATTTCTTGCCTTCTTGATGCAAAACTCAAAGAATTTTGTAGCCTCAAGGCGAATTTGCCATTTTTTTTTACAAGAGGGATGCCTGGCAATATCAGTGAAATGGAGATCAAGAGAAGCGCCCCATACAACTTCTTGTCCGCTTAGATCTACCCCATCATGCTGATCTCCTAGACAGTCTTTTAGGTGGCTTTTGATTTTTACCCAGATAATCTTGAGATCACTCTTCTTGTCTCTGAATATCCTTTGATTTCTTTCCAACCAAATATGCCAGCAGATTAATTTGGGAAGGGCGAGCTAGGCTTCTTTGATGTGAGCGTTCTGAGGAGTGCCACCCGAGTACCTTAACTTCCAATTTGAAAACAAATCAGAGCGACGATTAGGGAGGGCGAAGTCTACACTCCATGGGCTTAAGGCTTCTTTCCATAGTTCGGTAGCAAACTTACAACAGAGCATTAGATGGGAGGCGTTTTGTTCATTGTCCCCACATAGTGAGCAACAGGATGGCCCCATGTACCCTCTTTTCTGAAGCCTGTCGTCAGTCAAGATTCTCTGGTGACAAAGGAGCCAGCGGAATGAGTCTATTTTCGGGATCGTTGTTTGAGACCAAATTCCTTGCCAGGGCTTCGGATTAGGAGGAACGTGAGGTTGCAAAGAGATTTGTTTATAACCTTGCGCGACTGAGTAGCGCCCCATCCCCGAGTGTCAGATTTCCTGTTGTTCATTGGAGCTTTGCATGTTAAGAGGGATAGGATGTTGGCGTAGTCTCTGGATAGGTTCTAGGGCACCTCAAGTTTTACCCAACTTTGCCAATCGTCGTTCTCCCAGTGTGATATGTCCCACATAGTTTTAAGACCTGAACTATCCATCCAATTTCTCAACTGAACCAGGGAGCGGTCTTCAGATATGGGATCACTACCCATGATACGGTCATCCCAGATTTTGATGCGCCTACCATTTCTGGGGATCCAATGCGCATGAAGGTTGATTAAGGAGGAAGCTTTGACGCATAATTTATGGATCATCGTTTCGGATATTGATTTGGGATTGTCCAGACATCGTGTTCTCTGCCCGTGGAAGTATTTTTTCCACAACGCGAGCTGAGCCCAACCCGGATTTGGGGCGATTATCCTCCATAGCAGTTTTGCACCCAATGCGATATTTTGCTTACTAATGTTCTTGAAATTCAGGCCCCCTTCCATTCTGGGCAAGGAGATTGTGTCCTAGTTTAATAGAGGTATTTTTTCTCATTTGCTTTGCCGCCTTTCCAGAAGAAATTCCTTATATAATCCTCCATTTTCCTCATGATGACAATAGGGGCCATAATGACTGCAGATTGGTATATGGGTAGGCTGTTCAAGATAGCTTTGACAAGCACTGTCTTGCCAGCCAAATTGAGCCAATTGAAGCCTCAGGAATGGATTTTGAACTTAAATTTTTCCGACAAAGGCAGGCAGTCTCAGCTGAGGGCCCTTTTTTGGAAAACAGGGAGGCCCAAATACTTGAAGGATGACCATGAAGAGGAGGCTGCGAAGCCGAAACAGCTGGAGATAGCTTGGAGCGATCTCGCATTAGAATTCCAATAATAGATGTGACATTTGCCTTTGTTAAGGCTGCTTCCAGAGTCTTCACAGTAATCATCCACCACATCTTTGAATTTTTTAGCCGTGGACAAGGAGGCTGCACCCAACAAAAGGGAGTCATCTGCAAATAGTGCATGGTTTATATTTTTGACACCTCTTGCGATGTTCAATCCCATTATTTCTTGATCAGCCTGCTTTTTATTTAGGAGGAAGCTGAGAACTGAAACTTGGAGGACAAAGAGCAAGGGGGAGAGAGGGCACCCTTGTCTCAACCCTCTAGAGGCTTTGAAGAAGTCAGAAGCCCTCCCATTCACCAAAGGGGCAATCCAGGGCTCACTAATACAAGCCTTGATCTAATTGATAAATTTGAGGCCAAAACCAAATTTGTAAAGGACATCGAACAGAAATTTGTGCCTCACCCTGTCAAAAGCGTTTTCAAGATCTAGCTTGATAACCATTCCTTTCTCTTTCCAGTTCAAGCTTGAATGGATCGCCTCTTGGACCAAGATAAAATTGTCCACAATCTGCCTTCACTGAATAAAACCTCCCTGGTTCTCAGGAATAATTTCTGGAAGGATGGTTTTCAGTTTGTTTGCGATCACTTTTGTTATCAGCTTGTAGCCTATATTGCAAAGGGAATTAGGATGAAATCTGGTGAAGGTATTGGCGCCTTTTTCTTTGGGAATAAGGGCTAGGAAAGTCGAGTTGGTGCTTCCCCCAATTTTATGACAAGCTTGAGATTTCCGGACCATTCTGCATAAGTCTTCTTCCACAATCTGCCAATAGTTATGCAAGAATATGGCAGTAAAGCCATCTGGGCCCGGGGCCTAATTTGGCTCCATTGCAAAGAGGGCCATTTTTATTTCCTTGAAGTGGAGGAAAGCAAAATTTTTTATACTTTGTATGTCTCTGTGATTAATGTTCTGTTCCTTGATTTCTGAGATGGAGTTGAAACTTTTCCGAGCTTGGGCTTGCTTGTCGAAGAAGGAAGAGTTCCTATCTCCAGCCTTGAGCCAAAGCCTGTGAGATTTGACCCTCTAATACTCTTCCTCGGCCAAATTTGCCTTGAGAAATGTTTTCTGAAGTTGAGCTTCCTTATCTAGGCTTTCTTTTGTGATCTCTTCATTTTCCAATTTCAGATGATGGATCTCGAGACATTCTTGGATCTTTTTCCTTTCCAGTACTGGGTTGGGAAGGGATTTTGCCCAAGATTTCAATGCAGCTTTTACTCTCCTGAGCTTTTCCTCCCAGACAAAGAAGGAAGAGCCATTGACTGGTTGCTTCCAAGTGTATTTTACTAATTGCATAAACGACTGTTCCTTAACCCAAGGGGGATTGAATTTAAAAGGGATAGGACCTTGATCCATATGAGCCAGAAGATCAAATTTAATGGGTCTGTGATTGGAGACACTACAAGGGAGAATATGCATTCTAGATTCTAATCCAAGAAGAAGGAAAGTACTTTTAACAAAAAAACAATCTAACCTTGCAGCGATGTGGCCCGGTCCGAGTCTTTTGTTGGACCAAGTGTACTTGCACGACGACGTTTTATGTCGCTCAAGTCCTAGTCCTGAAGAATGTCCTCAACCCATTCTCGCGCCGGACCCCTTACAACACTTCCTCCACGATTTTCAACCAAAGAAAGGGGAAGATTAAGGTCCCCTGCTATGATGATATTCGCTAAATCTTCCGAACCTGCCATGCTTCTAATGGATTCCCAACAGATCCTTTTCTCACCTGCACTGGTTGGAGCATACACATTGAAGAGACAAAGAGTCTCATCTGATTCGACGTGTTGCAGCTTAGAGAGCAGCCAATGGGTGTTGGCAACCTCTTTGATCTTTGAAAACTTGTTTGTGTTCCAGAGGGTGCCCAGGCCTCCTGAGGCACCACGAGCTGAAACAACAGGCGCTTCACTTCTTTTCCATAGTTTTCTGGCGATATGGAGAAAGGCCTTGTCCTCCATTTTAGTCTCCTGGATTAGGAGTATATCAGGGGATTCGGTTCTTATCAGGATTTTGGCGGCTTCTTCTTTTATTCTGCTCCCCATACCCCTACAGTTCTAGGAGACAATCTTCATCACTTGATTTTTGAATGGAGAGCTCCTTTAGAGCTCTGGGGCTAGTTTCTGGTCGTCTTTGGAGTTTTTTCCAAGAGTTTCTCAAGGGTTGGTTGGCTTCCTTGGAGTTTGTCTTTATAAGTCTCCTGTTCTCTTTTTTCACGGGCAGATTTTCGACCTCTCAATGATCTTCTAGCCAAGGTTTGTGAATCCCCTATTTCACCTTCTTCTTCTGATTCCTCCAATCCTTGCACTTCCTCATCCTCCTCTATGGGTATCTCGTTTGGTCTATCTGCATTGCTTTCAACTTGCTTTGATCTCGAGGGGGGCTCTTTGTGGGGTGAAACTTCTTTCTGCATCTCTATTTCTTGGGGGTCTTCTATTGTTGAGCTTAACGGTGTGTATTTGTTTCCTTGTTCCTCCATGAGGGGTGTTTAAATCCCAGAGCCTGCCTGGGGGGCTTGGCCATTTGTATTGCCAGTTCTAGAGGCTTTGTGAGCGGTTTTGTTCCTTTTGACCTGAGTCCATCCTTCCTCCTTGCCTTTCTCCCCTTCACTGTTCAGGACAGCCCCTAGCAAAGTGGCCATAGACATGGCATTTTCTGCACTTGAACGGAAGTTGTTCATAGTCCAGCTTTTGGAGATGCGTCCAATTTCCAACATTAATCTTTATTGCCTCGGGAAAACCAACCTCAAGATCAACTTCAACGCAGATTCTAGCACAGTCGTACTGGTCTTTGCTGTTTGCTCGATCAATGAACTTGCCCAAGGTGTTTCCGATGTGCTTAAGAGACTCCCAATTCCAACAATGCACTGGCAGGTTGGGCAATCTAACCCACACAGGGACAATTGTGGGAACGTCAACTGCTGGGTCAAAATCGGGCATCCTCTTATTGAGATATAGCCCTTGAGGGCCCATGAAATAGGGGTCATTACGGAATATCATATCCTTATCATCCCTTTCAGAGAATTCAAATAGGAAGAATCCCTTCCCTAGAAAGTAGGAAGTGACTCTGCTTTTGATCAGCAGTGCCCAATTCCTTGCTACCCAACTCTCCGTAGTTTTGGGGGAGGGCCAGAAGTCCAGTGAACTATCCAACTAAAGCACGCTCTGCCAATGATAGGGTGACCTGAATCGGCCCCTCAGGAGGGAGCTCAATCTCAGGGATCTCATCTAGACGCTTGACAAACTTCGCAGCCTTAGTCACTTTCTTCTTTGGGAGCGAATCCAGCAGTTTTATAAAAGCTTCAACATGAGAAAGGGGAGGCGGCGGTGGATCCATTGAAACGACGCCTTAGCTCGATCGAAGCAAGCGCACCCAGTTCTCAGTGGTCATAATCTTTCAAGCTAACCCAGTGAAGGAACCTCCGAAGAACTAATCACTAATATTGGTTATAACTTCACAAGGGATTTAAGATAGACTAATATTCAATTTAATCTTAGCCATAGGTCTTCATTAAAACTTAAATACATGAAGAATAACATAATGAAATGAAAACATGAGAAAGACTCATAAGGAGACAAACAATTTGAGGCAAATCCAAAATCCTTTCATTAATTCGAAGAAAATCTTCAGTTTGATTACAGTTATGCTTTGAAAAGCTCATCCAAGGGTTCAAACCTTTATAGCTCGAATGAGGAGTTATTTATAGAAAAACACTTGATTTTCTAGATGACCTTTGATACCTGCAAATTTGGCTTTGTCAGTTGCAATTGTATAAAGCTTTTTGCAAAATTCCTCCAAACCTATCAATTTGTCATTTGGTGCTATTAGTCCTCACAATCCTCTTTGATTAAGAAAGTTGAACTTAAAATGAAATCTCAAGACAATAGTTCTCAGAGTCTGGCACTTTGTCTCTAACTGAGTCATAAGGTTCTTCTTCTGCAAAACTTTCTTGATCTCTAAAATGAAGTATGTTCTGTCTGCAATCTGAATCTCTTCTAGTTCAGCTCTGGTTTTTGAATCTAGCATTTTAATCATATCTGCAGATTCATCTGGATTTTGTTTAAGTGTTGATCTAATTTCTTCAATAGTTGTCTAGCATTTAGTAATAAGCTCTTCCTGTTAAAAATTAATTTGTATGGAGGGCTAAAATTCAGTTATAGCTTGACTTATATCTGCCCAAATGTTTTCCTTGGCTTGGGCCAAGGTCTGAGCCATCAATGACTCATTTTCTATCTCTTCAATCCTCCTGGTAAGTCTGTGATTCTTCTGTATCTCTTCTACATAAAGAGTGTCATTCTTTATTTTCTGTGCCTCTAGATTTTTGAATTTCTACAAAAAAAATTCATTTTCATGTCTTTGGAGAGACAATTCCTGTATGACTTTATTTAGATCACCCGTTGCTAGTGTAGAGTGTGTTGTTGTTGATGTTGATTCTCCTCCTGTCTTTGCAACTGTGATGGGTATAACTGTGATTGGAGTTATGGCCACTTGTGTATACTCTTACTTTTCCTTGAGAAAGATTTTTATCTACTCCTCCATCTTCTTTATCTGTATATTATTCTCAATGATTAGCTTGAGCATTTCTTCCGGTTACCATGAGCAAGCTATCTTAGTCAAATCTGGCCTTCTTGGAGTGCTCGACTTGGCCATGGCTGATGTTAACCTTCCCTATACCGTATTCCACCATTAGGAACCTTTTCCACACTTTATTTCACCTTCTGTACCTTGCTATAACTTGCATCATGTTTCCTGTAGTAAACTATGACTCCTGTAGTACTATAGGAAACCCTGTAGCACCCATGTTTTGTCCATGTCTCCCAAATGGTAGAATGTATTGACCTAAAATTTTTTGAGCATGTTACCATCATCCTTATGCACCTCCCCATAAAAGAAAATGGCCAATGGATGCACAAATCTCGAGAAAAAATAAAAATGGCTAAAGTTGATGGAGGTCGATTTCATGGAAATCGTGCGCTAGATTTTCCTAAAATTTCTTGGGCATGTTACCGTCATCTAGATGCATCTCCCCATGGAAAAACTTTTCAAATGGATTCACGAATATCGAGAAAATTAAAAAATGGTTGTAGGTGATGGAGGTCGATTTCTCGAAAGATGTGTACTCGAATTTGCTGAAATTGCTTGAGCATGTTACTATCATCCATATGCATCTCTACCTAAAATATCTTGGTAAATTCATGCATGGTTTTCAATATTTGACAAAAATAATTTTTTGCTCTATGTATTTTTGTTACATGTAGTAAAACAGAGCATTCCTGTAGTATTTTAGGATAGCAAGGAAAATGAATGGGAAAACCTTGGGAATGATGGGTGGATGGTGGAAATAGATGAGGGTGATGGATTGGCATGGCCTTGGTTCTTCTAGAGCATCTGAACAAAGGAGGATAAAGTCGAAGTTTGACTTCTTTTGACTCAATTTTGACCAATTTTTCTTTTTTTGGTGCCAACTTGTTTTTGTTTCTTGCGAATGTTGGAGAGCATTTGCATTCATCAGAGAGATACATGGAGGAAACATTTATTTATTTATTTTTAGCTTTTTTTCTTCTAGGCCTACTATCCGCCTCAATGAGGTTTTCAACTAGTAGGTTTGCTTAAGCATCTCAAAGGAGGTTTTCACCTAGGATCTTTTCTTTTCCTCAATTTTTTCTCTTTTTTCCAACCCATTGACTGCCTCATGGAGGTTTTCAATCAATGAGCCAATCTCAGGTGCCTAAAAGGAGGTTTTCACCTCAGATTTTATTTTTTCTCTTATTTTTCATTTTTTAGTTCTTTTCCTATCCTACTGGACTTGAAAAAACAAAATCATTTTCAAGTGTAGGAATTCTTCCAATGGAGCCACTTGCATAACTGGATGATAGATAAAATCATGTGTAGGCTCAAAACATATTCTTTGACATGTACCTAAATGTAAGAGACCAAGTGCTTTGACTTTGATGATATCAAGCACAGTTGAAGAAGAGATTATTATTGCAACTTAGTGATTGTCTAGATCCATATTTCAATATAGTTGTGATGCCCTTGGTCCACTTATTGATTTGGATCATCTTGGATGTCTTCTTCTTCCATGAAATTCATATATTCTTCTTTTTGCTGATTATTCTCTTGAACACATAGAGGATCTAATGGTAAACATGAGGGCACTTTCCTATGGAAACCATGTTTTCAATTCCATCAAGCTTAAGAGGGCCTTCAACATCCACAGGAATATGCACATACCCAACAGGCAGTTCACGAATTGGCCAAGGATGTATCCATAATCAAATCCATCCAAGGGAAAACCATCCAGACATCCCCTAGTTGTCATTTGCAAAGCCCTTCTTCTCACCAAATTATCTCTCCTGCAGTCTCCCCCAAGAGTCCATTCCAAGGAACAAGAAGTTAGTTTTCCATAGCTCATAGCAGTTGCAATATATTCATCCTCATTATGCCCCAGTGATGATTTTAATATCACTCCATCCCCCTTTGGCTGCAACTGCAGTTGAGGCGAAGGAGTTTGGTAAGGCTTCACAATAGCAATGCCCAGTTCTTCATTATAAATTGGTTGAAGATAGGGAGGAGGGCTCATCATGAGCTCCTCCACCTCCTTCCACAACTGATCAAAATCCTCATCCCAAGTAGTTGACCCCTCACCGCCATTTCCCTTGGAGGTGTTGATAAGATTTTCGACGTAATCAATGCCAAAGAATCATTTCAAGTATATGAAGGAGGCAATCTAAGCAACAACGTATAACATCTCCCCAAGACTCATCACATGAGGAAGAGGCATCAAAGTTGTCATCTTCTCCCTCCATCTCCTCAAGAGAAAATAGGAGGGCGTGAAAAACATGACAAAGAACACCTTGTTCGTCATTCCCATGGGCAGTAACAAAGCATCAGATGGATTTTTGTTTGATTTGGTATAACTATTACCATTCATGAACTTCTTTAAATGCCCAACTCCAACAAGTTTAGTGGTAGCATAAGTCGATCCATCAATGGAACAATCCATTTCATCTGCAATTGTTTTTTCTAATTTTTGTGCCCATATTTTCTTTCACCAAAACCATAGTATTCATCGTACTGAAGTAAAAATTCTCAGTCGAGTTATTCAAACACTCCCAGTCGAGCTCTAAAATGTCTCGCACTCTGTGAAAATGTCACGCGTAGACCACATGCGAGAAATTTAATAGGAAAACATAGCTCGATCGAGCCCTAATGCAATGGCATTAAATAAATACAACACAGACATTATTAGATGCATGGGCATTGAAGGTCCCCATGGCAACAACGAGTGTAGATCGAGTTAAGTTCTTAAGCATGTTTAGTTCTAACAAAGATGGAATTGTGGTCTTGAAGACCTTGCTAACAACTACCTCAGTAATGATAACCTCACATACTACGAATTTCCCATGCGTTTCATCCAATTCACAATTGTGGATTTCGTGCGTGCACATAAATTGCACAGAAATTACCTAGTGATTGGAAAAAACAAATTGCATTAAACAAAAATAATTTAAACAAAACAATGGCAAAAAGGAAATAACAAAAAGTGTAGTGAATTAAGAGTCCACATAACTAATGGAAAGAGGGATGACCCAAAACCCAAATTTCAATCAAAATCATTGAGACTTGCATGGCCTAGAGAGACTCGCCAGAAACATTGATAACATCCATATTAGGAAACTACTTCTAAAGGAAATCTAAAACATTTTTCATGCCCTTGGACACCATATTCATCCCAATGGAACCTCCATTGGAAAAACAAAACCTCATGTACATATTCATTCCTGCAATTGCGCACTTGATTCCTTGAGCCTAGAAAACCTCATGGTGTTGTTATTTTATGCATAAGAACATCAAATTAACAAGAAAGAGTCAGTTTATATTACTTACAAAATGGTTACTTGCTCATATACAACAATATGGTTCTCTTGAATAATTGATAGATTGAGCATATATAACATTAAGGTATTTTGAATCGATAAAACTGCTAGAGTGTGTACGCATGTTATCCAAAAGAAAAATAAATAAATTTAATCACCATACCTATTGAAGATGAGAGACAATATTTTGTAGTTATTGGGATGTTCCAAGTAAAACTTGAGTTGTGCAACTCTCCTAGTTGTGAGGAATTGAATGACAGGAGCCCTAGTCATGCCATTTCTAAGAAGAACACGTGTACCACCCCCAAAAAAATGAATGACCTTACAACCTTTGTTGGTGTTGTCCATCAAGTAGCCCTCGGTAGTGACCATGGGAACCATGTTTTCAAAGCCAACAAGCAGAAGAGTTTGTGCAACAACCACATGAATCTGTACATACCCAATAGGTAGTTCGCAACATTGGCCAAGGATGGATCCATGATCAAATCCATCCGAGGTAAACCCATCTAGACATTTCTCATTTGCCATCTCCAAAGCCCTTCCTCTCACTGAAGAAGCTCTCCTGCAGTCTCCACTAAGTGTCGATTCCAGGGAATAAGAAGGCACTTTTCCACAACTCACAATAGCTTTAATATCTCCATCCTCGTTATCACCGAGCGATGATGTTAATATCACTCCATCCCCCTTTGGCTGTTGTTGCACTTGAGGAAGAGGAGGCTGGTAAGGCTTCACAACATCAATGCCCAGTTCTTCATTAGAAATTGGTTGCAAACAGGGAATAGGGCTCATGATCTTCTCCACCTCCTCCTTCCTCACCTGATCAAACTCCTCATCCAAAGTAGTTGAACCCTCACCGTCATTGGTCGTGTAGGCGATGATAAAATTCTGGACATAATCAATGCCAAAAAAACCTGATTAAGTATATGAAGGGGGCAAGTTGAGCGACAATGGACAACATCTCTCCAAGACTCATGGCATGAAGAAGATGCGTCGAAGATGTCCTCTTCTCCCTGCATCTCCTCATGAGAAAATAGGACGCACTGAAAAACATGATAAATAACACCTTGTTCGTCATTCCCATGGGCAGTAGAAAAGCATCATATGGCTTTGGGTTTGATTTGGTATAAATATTACTATTCATAAACTTGTTTACCATACCAACTCTAACAAGTTTAGCAGTAGCACATGTGGATGCATCAATGCAACAATCCATTTCGTCTCCATTATTTTTTATATTTTCCTTGCCCATGTTTGCTTTCGTTGAAACCATAGTATCTATTACACTTAAGTGAGAAATGGGGAAGAAGTAGTAACATAACTTTTTTGTTTTGAACAAAGAAAGATAATCAATATATGCACTCTTCCCCGACTCTCTAGAGTCAGAAATAGGAGCGAGGTGGGAAAGCTTTATAATCCAGTCCCATATTTAATTATTAGTAGATATATCAATAAATTATCATAATATAATTTTTTTCACTTGACTTATCAAAGTTAGGTCCTATATTTCTACACATTGGTCAATTGATTGATTCTCCTCTTAATCTATTAAGTTGTTCTCCTCTTAGTTGTTCCAACCTGCAAGGATAAACATTTTGTACAGTTCAATGTTTTGTGTGGATTTCATGGTTTTCTATGACATTTTGTGCATGAGTTTATGCTATATAGGTTGTCTTGGAAAAAGAAACCTATAGGAACAGTGATAGTACATGACTTAAACAAATATCAGTTAGTATGGAAAACTGAAATAAATATTCTTACACTTCAATGAGTATGAACAAAGATGAATCACCATGAAAAATTGAAATAAATTTTGTGATAAATAACCTATTTATACTATGCAAAAACTAAAATAAATAACCTGAGTATAATGTGCACTCTCTCTGTTGCCATGTTTCTAGGGCTGATGAATAGTTTCAATGTTTAAAATGCAAATTCAACAAAGGTTGAAGTTATTTTATAATTATTTGTTATTGAATTTGATTAATAACAAGAATCAATATGGATTGTGATCTCTCAAATTTGAATATGTGTTTTGGATTGATTTGGATGTGATCCAATAACTAGGATTTTTTTATGATTGACCTTTGTGCTTTTTTGTGTTTAATGGAGAATTTAATGGGTTGGGTGTCATATTGGATTTAATGCGTTGGGTGTAATTTATTAAACTTAGTGAGTTAAATTTTTAAATAACCTAAGAATTATGGATAACATCCATACACTTTGTATACTTATAAGTATGAATGTGCATTGAGATATTGAGCTCCAATGCTGGAGGTTGAAGTGATGCGTACCTTACACTAATAGATTAGACTATTTTGGGATAATTTATAGTTTTATTTATTTTGTACTTGGGACAAGATGTTTTATATTATTGATATTAAAAAAGCTATTTATAAATAATTGTAGATTCCGTCAACATATAGATAAATTTTGGACATAATTTAAAATATATTTAAACTTGATGTTATTTATTTTGTTTAAATATTAATAACATATGTGTCAAATTCAGGTGACTTGGTAAGACCAATACTATGATAACTATTAGTCCCTTCAAAACAATAAACATCTCTCCCATAATTAGTAAAAAGATAAATAAAAAATTGTCATTTTACCAATTGAACCATGAAAGCAATTATGGAGAATGAAATTTTCAATCAATAGGTTGTATATTTCGTGTCGAGATCTCAGTGCCCCCTTACCATATACTTCCTAGGGTTTTCTCATGACATATAATGTGATTTAATTAAATTGTAAAATTACCGCATCACGGGCAGAACTAAGGCTACACCACTAGTGCGCCCAAGATTCAATCCAAAATTTCGCAACCATTCACACCAATTCGTTTTCCCACTATGAATTTTTGCATTTATTTACCGATTAATGTCTAAAATCACATTTCCCTCGTGTAAAAATATTGTAAGATGGTATAGTGACTGTAAATGAATGTAACTATTTAAATGTGAATCAATTATTTAAATGTGAATAATTATAATGTGGTGGAGTGATTATAAATAAGTGTAAATATTTAAATGTGAATCAATTATAATGTGGTGGAGTGATAGTAAATAAGTATAAATATTTAAATGTTGAATTAGTTAAATAAATAATAAATAAG
>APFE031527967.1:620-12893 GCA_000404065.3 Pinus taeda
AATTACAAAACACTTTTTAAAATGTCATAAAATGATTAGGGTTTAGGGTTTAGTGTTTAGGGTTTAAGGTTTAGGGTTTAGGGTATAGGGTATTGGGTTTAGGGTTAAGGTTTTGAATTTAGCATTTATAACAATTTATTAAATTGTTTTAATAAACACTTAAATAAAAATTACAAAACACGTTTTAAAATGTCATAAAATGATTAGGGTTCAGGGTTTAGGGTTTAGGGTATAGGATATGGGGTTTAGGGTGAAGGTGTTGGATTTAGCATTTATAACATTTTAGTAAATTGTTCTAATAAATACTTAAATAAAAATTACAAAAAACTTTTTAAAATGTCATAAAATGATTAGGGTTTAGGGTTTAGGGTTTAGGGTATAGGATATGGGGTTTAGGGTTAAGGTCTTGGATTTAGCGTTTATAACAATTTAGTAAATTGCTTTAATAAACACTTTAATAAAAATTACAAAACACTTTTCAAAATGTCATAAAATGATTAGGGTTTAGGGTTTAGGGTATAGGGTATGGGGTTTAGGGTTAAGGTTTTGAATTTAGTGTTTATAACAATCTAGTAAATTGTCTTAATAAACACTTAAATAAAAGCTACAAATCACTTTTTAAAATGTCATAAAATGATTAGGGTTTAGGGTTTAGGGTTTATGGTTTAGGGTATACGATATGGGGTTTAAGGTTAAGGTGTTGGATTTAGCATTTATAACAATTTAGTAAATTGTTTTAATAGACACTTAAATAAAAATTACAAAACACTTTTTAAAATGTCATAAAATGATTAGTGTTTAGGGTTTAGGGTATAGGATATGGGGTTTAGGGTTAAGGTTTTGGATTTAGCGTTTATAAAATTTTAGTAAATTGTTTTAATAAACACTTAAATAAAAATTAGAAAACACTTTTTAAAATGTCATAAAATGATAAGGGTTTAGGGTTTAGGGTTTAGGGTATAGGGTATGGGGTTTAGGGTTAAGGTGTTGGTTTTAGCATTTATAACAATTTAGGAAATTGTTTTAATAAACACTTAAATAAAAATTACAAAACATTTTTAGAATTTTATAAAATGATTAGGGTTTAGGGTTTAGGGTTTAGGGTTTAGGGTATATGTTATGGGGTTTAGGGTTAAGGTTTTGAATTTAGCGTTTATAATAATTTAGTAAATTGTTTTAATAAACACTAAAATAAAAATTGCAAAACACTTTTTAAAATGTCATAAAATGATTACGGTTTAGGGTTTAGGGTTTAGTATATGGGGTTTAGGGTTAAGTTGTTGGATTTAGCATTTATAACATTTTAGTAAATTGTTTTAATAAACAATTAAAAAAAATTACAAAACCCTTTTTAAAATGTCATAAAACGATTAGGGTTTAGGGTGTAGGGTTTAGGGTTTAGGGTATAGGATATGGCGTTTATGGTTAAGGTTTTGGATTTAGTGTTTATAACAATTTATTAAATTTTTTTAATAAACAGTTAAATAAAAATTACGAGACACTTTTTAAAATGTCATAAAATGATTAGGGTTTAGGGTTTAAGGTATAGGGTATGGGGTTTGGGGATAAGGTTTTGGATTTAGTGTTTATAATAATTTAGTAAATTGTTTTAATAAACACTTAAATAAAAATTACAAAACACTTTTTAAAATGTCATAAAATAATTAGGGTTCAGGATTTAGGGTATGGGGTTTAGGGTTAAGGTTTTGGATTTAGGGTTTAGGTTTTAGGGTTTTAGGGTTTTAGGGTTTAGGATTTAGGGTTTAGGTTTTAGGGTTTAGGGTATATGGTATGGAGTTTAGGGTTAAGTTGTTGGATTTAGCATTTATCACAAATTAGTAAATTGTTTTAATAAACACTTAAATAAAAATTACAAAACAGTTTTAAAATGTCATAAAATGATTAGGGTTTAGGGTTTTGGGGTATAGGGTATGGGGTTTAGGGCTAAGGTTTTGAATTTAGCGATTATAACAATTTAGTAAATTGTTTTAATAAACACTTAAATAAAGATTACAAAACACTTTTTTAAATGTCATAAAATGATTAGGGTTTAGGGTTTAGGGTATAGGATATGGGGTTTAAGGTTAAGGTGTTGGATTTAGCATTTATAACATTTTAGTAAATTGTTTTAATAAACACTTAAATAAAAATTACAAAACATTTTTTAAAATGTCATAAAATGATTAGGGTTTAAGGTTTAGGGTTTAGGGTTTAGGGTATAAGATATGGGGTTTAGGGTTAAGGTTTTGGATTTAGCGTTTATAACAATTTAGTAGATTGTTTTTTTTTGTAAAATATGACTAAATCTATTAATAAAGGAGCAATATAGTACAATCATGCCTGGAAACAGGCAATGCCATGAGAAACAAGAACATAGGTAGCCGGAAAGGATATGCATCCACTTCGGCTCCTAGAAGCGAAGAGCAGAGAGAAGAACATAGCATGAAGTGACTAGAAAAACCAGAGAACAAAACAAAGCAAATGATTCTACCCTACATGGGAGGGATCAGCTATGCGGAATTTTTTTCCTTTCTTTTTGCCCACTTTGACCCATTCAGGAGGGCACTGCTGAACTGGCGTGATTTGCAAACTGAGCTGGGTTGCTTGAGATATTTCCTTGTCTGAGTCCGAGGTGGAGGATTCATGATTCCTTTTCTGGGAGCATGGCTGGACGGAGCAGTCCTCAGGGTCAGCCGATGGCGGTTCTGGCGCTGTCGTGGTCTCCATTTCTTCCTCATTTATCTCCTCTTCATCCGAGGTGAGATCAAGATCATCCATGGGGGGAGGGTCATGAGGCTTCCAGCTTTTGGATTTCTGCTTATGATTGGCTTTCTTTGTTGGGGCAGGCTTCGAAGGACAAGAGCTCTGGAGATGCCCTGTGAGATGGCAGTTGCGGCAGCGGAAAGCTGTATTCTCATAATCCAAGTATTGGGTCCAATGAAAGTCTCCAATTTTGAGATTGATCTTGTCCGGGAGTCCTTTGCTGATGTCTATTTCTGCACATATTCTGGCAAAGGTATATAAGCCTTTTTCCGCTCTAGAAATATCTGTGTCGAGGTAGCGGCCTAGAGAGTTGCCGATTCCTTGGAACACTGCAAAGTGCCAAAGATGAGCTGGGAGATTAGGAAGTCTGACCCAGATTGGGAGCTTGGTGATGATTGCCGAAGATGGATCGAAGTACGAGAACCAGGGAGTGAGGAATAAACCTGCTGAGCCTCAGAACCAAGGCCCTTCTTTTAAAGATTTTTGGTAGTCCTCCTCAAAAACAAACACCGTTATGAAAAATCCCTTTGAGCACAAAAAAACCTTGCAATTGTTGGTCCAGTTAGAGTGGATCCACTGGTAGAGATCTGCTGTCCGTGGCCACAACCCATTGAACCTGCAAATAATGCCTTTCTCAGCAAGCTGTTGGGTTTGCTCATCTAAGGATGGATGCACTATTTCAATGGAGGGAGTCTCCTCAAGTTTGTCCACCAGAAAAGGTTTGGGCACTTGAGCTGGTGGTACAATCTTTTCCTGCCTCGATGAATGGACAGCATCCTTGTATGAGAATGCCTTGGCTGAGGAAGACTGTCCTACCGCTCCCCCTCTCAATCGAAGGGAAAGGATAATGGTGGCATTTCTTTTAATGGTGTAGAATGAAAGGGGGTGGAGATCTTCTAGTTGTTTACCTTCGTGGAGAAGTCGTTGAGCTGCCGAGGGAATTCCCAGCTTAAGTTCCAGCGCATGCATGAGGTCCTTCACTAAGTCCTGAGAGCCTACCCAATGTAGCAGAGTTTTCCCTGTGAGGAGCTTGATCTGGATCTGAAACGAGGCTTTCCAGGAAATTACATCTCGCTCAGGCATTTCGTCAAACAGTTCGGGCGCTAAGTCCAAACGTCTGAGTTTGAGAACCCTCGCGTGATCATTCTCCAATATGAAGCTGTTGGATATCAGGCTCTCGATGCGTTTGAGGAGAATATTATGTGCATGCAGAGAGTCCTCCTATCCACCATGGCCATGAATAACACCGTTGAAAGTGCCGAAGGGAGAAAGCGCAAATTCTGTCCAACCTAACAACGATTGCTCGACTGGCGATCCCAGAACATTTTCCTGCAGTGAATGGAAAGCCCTCGAGGCAGCTCTTTCCTCCCTGTGCTCGACAATGCATTCGTCTCTCAGCTTTTTCGTATTGGGGCAAGCGCAGCATATCTTCTTCTTAAGTTTCACCTCAGCCTTCGATTCGGCTTCCCCCGTGTTCTCGTTACCATTCGATACCCCTGCCCTTGGAGGGCTCTCTTTAGGTTTAGGTTTGTTTCTTCGATTGGCCGCTCTATCGCCCTCTCCATCATCATCTTCCACCCATTTAGTCCGTTCTTGAGGGCGTTCTTTGGAATTCTTCTCGGCACGTCGAGGGGTTTCCATGACCATTCGCCTGAAATCGGCATTAGAAAGGATTCCGAGAGCATTGCTGGCGCTGTTGCTGCTCTGGTCTCTCTTGTCCCTGTTCTTGTCTTTGGGAGTAGGTCTCAGCGGAGGAGGAAGGGGATTCGAAATCGCGACCTGATCTTCCACTGCCATTCCCATTCCACTGCTAATCATCGCGCCTTGTCCAACTGGAAACCCGTCTTCGGGAATAACAATTATGTAAATCCTTCTCTAAAAATTACAATAAAAATTACAAAACACTTTTTAAAATGTCATAAAATGATTAGGGTTTAGGGTTTAGGGTTTAGGGTATAGGGTATGGGGTTTAGGGTTAAGGTTTTGGATTTAGCGTAACAATTTAGTAAATTGTTTTAATAAACACTAAAATAAAAATTACAAAACACTTTTTAAAATGTCATAAAATGATTAGGGTTTAGGTTTTAGGGTTTAGGGTATAGGGTATGGGGTTTAGGGTTAAGGTTTTGAATTTAGCGTTTATAACAATTTGGTAAATTCTTTTAATAAACGCTTAAATAAAAATTACAAAACACTTTTTAAAATGTCATTAAATGATTAGGGTTTAGGGTTGAGGGTTTAGGGTATAGGATATGGGGTTTAGGGTTAAGGTGTTGGATTTATCTTTTATAACATTTTAGGAAATTGTTTTAATAAATACTTAAATAAAAATTACAAAACACTTTTTAAAATGTCATGAAATGATTAGGGTTTAGGTTTTAGGGTTTAGGGTATACGATAAGGGGTTTAGGGTTAAGGTTTTGGATTTAGCATTTATGACAATTTAGTAAATTGTTTTAATAAACACTTAAATAAAAATTACAAAACACTTTTTAAAATGTCATAAATTGATTAGGGTTTAGAGTTTAGGGTTTAGGGTATAGGGTATGGAGTTTAGGGTTAAGGTTTTGAATTTAGCGTTTATAACAATTTAGTAAATTGTTTTAATAAACACTTAAATAAAAATTACAAAACACTTTTTAAAATGCCATAAATTGATTACGGTTTAGGGTTTAGGGTTTAAGATATGGGGCTTAGGGTTAAGGTGTTGGATTTAGCATTTATAACATTTTAGTAAATTGTTTTAATAAACACTTAAATAAAAATTACAAAACACTTTTTAAAATGTCATCAAACGATTACGGTTTAGGGTTTATGTTTTAGGGTTTAGGGTTTAGGGTATAGGATATGGTTTAGGGTTAAGGTTTTGGATTTAGCGTTTATAACAATTTAGAAAATTGTTTTAATAAACACTTACATAAAGATTACAAAACACTTTTTAAAATGTCATAAAATGATTAGGGTTTAGGGTTTCGGGTATAGGATATGGGGTTTAGGGTTAAGGTTTTGAATTTAGCATTTATAACAATTTAGTAAATTGTTTTAGTAAACACTTAAATAAAAATTACAAAACACTTTTTAAAATGTCATAAAATGATTACGGTTTAGGGTTTAGGGTTTAGGATATGGGGTTTAGGGTTAAGGTATTGGATTTAGCATTTATAACATTTTATTAAATTGTTTTAATAAACACTTAAGTAAGAATTACAAAACACTTTTTAAAATGTCATAAAATGATTAGGGTTTAGGGTTTAGGATATGGGGTTTAGGATATGGAAACTTGCTCTCTGGCAGCTCAGATTTGGAACAGAGTAGCTCATTGCAATAATGGAAGGAAAGAAAGGCAAGGGGACATCACAAACATCCTGCGAAGTTGGCCACAGGAACCATTTCAAAGCCCTATCCTCAATTCTTTATGGAATCTCATTCCCGGCTTCTTATACTAATCATTATGGAAGGAAAGAAATAATAGAATCTTCAACAACAAGAGCAGATCTGCAGACATCCTCTGGCTTCTCCTAAAGCTCAATCTTCAAGAAACTTTAGCTCTTAGAGCATGGTCAGAAAATGATTGGCCTACAACTCCGCAGGAGACTCTCATCTGGCAGAATTGGAATTTCAACATCACATACTCTAAATTGGACGCTCACCAAACACCTTCCAAATGCATTTCCCCCTCCCACTGGTCCCCCCCTGCTAGAGCTACCTACAAACTCAACTTTGATGGGGCGGCCAAGGGGAATCCAGGACCATCTGGATTTGGCGGTGTCATCAGAAATTCAGATGGAGCAGTTATATACATCTATTATGGATCAAGTGGTACAAATACCAACAATATGGCGGAGTTAGAAGGAATATGGAAAGGAATTTGTATAGCGGATCATCACAACTTCTACCCATTAGAAGTAGAGGGTGACTCCCAAATTTTAATCAATGCAGCAATCAGAATTCAAGCAGGTTCCTCTGCAGCTAAAGTTGCTTCTAGCTGGAGACTGCTGAGCAGACTAGAAGCACTGGAAGACAGGCTCAGGCACCCTAACAGCATAATCTTCAAGCATGTTAGGCGCACAGCCAATAAGGTTGCTGATAGGCTGGCTAACCAAGGAGTGAATCAGCAAGGCCCTCACTTCGCAGGCTCTCTCCATGATGCAAAAGACAAAAAACTACAACAGGATTGCCACACTTTGGCTCTCCAGGATCTTAACCCCCTGGATGCGGGTGTTAGACGTCGTTAAAAGGGTGGCGGTGGGCTGTCCACTGGGCAAGTGGCAGCCCAAACCGGCTACGAGTACCGAGCATTTAAGATGCTGGCAGGTGAGCGCTTCGGGAACATTCCTCCATCGCGCGAAGGCGTTTAAGGCACCTCCTCCTCGCATCAAACCAAATCCTCTGCAACCTTGGGTATTCATTGCGGAAGTTGGCTCGCACATGGCTCGCCGTTGGCATCGTCATTATAAACCTGGTCTTCGAGGCAAGGTATTGATTTGCATTTGGCTTTTCTGGTTTTACTGTGTGCCTGTAATGTGGCAGGTCTCCATTGCCGGCAGCGCAGAGGCTAACCCCCTGTCCATTGTTAAACCCTCTCCGCTCTCTGTGCCTCATTACCTAAGCCGAGAGGCTGCAACATTGCCGGAGCTCGTCGTCTCTGCTAGCTCCCCAAGTAAATCCTGGCCTGCGTGCTAGGTGCTGCCTCTTCTGTTTCTCATCCCCTTCCAACTGCTTCTCGAGCCCCTGTTTGACATTCTCTGCGTTAAGTGGACCTCCTCAGCTCCCTGGCACTCCTGTTCTTTTGGGCCTCCGTCCGTTCATCTCCCCTTCCTCCCCTCATTGCGATGTCGTCGGAACGTTTACGCGCCAGTTGCAGACGCGCTGGATACAGAGGTGGGAGAAGCCGAACCTCTGTCCCTCGCTCCACAGATTCCCTATCCGATGACGCCAACAGCGCCCGCCGTCGCAGAGGAAGACGCCCTGGGTCTGCCCAGTCCAGGCCCTGTCAGCACAGTTCTCACCCCTCTTCCCGCTTTAGCTTCCCTGTTCTCCTGGAATCAGATACTTTTTATGTATCCGTCAAAATTGAGAAGTGTGAACATGAAGCTCACGGTCCTCCTGCAGCAATCCAGCCTCCCTCTCCGCCAGCTCCGCCTTCGGACCAGCCTCCCCTGCTGTCAGCACTTCAACCTCCCGCTCCTGTTCCAGAGATGCACAAAGCAGCAAAATCTTCAGTGGATGCGGGGGCAAGCCCAAGTGCACCAGCGGAGGATGATGTACCCCACACCGACTCAAGCGAGCCAGACCCATACTCCTGCCGGGTGGTGGAAGAAATTCCTTCAACCTCTGTGGACGACAGATCATCATCACTGGGTTTCTAGTCTTCAAGGTTGGCTCTGTCTTTTGGGGTTCAATGGCTTCTTCCTCTCTCTTCCGATATGTAAAGCTGATGCACTAGAAATGGATGCACAGCCTCTGGTTTCTTTTTATGCTTCTACATACTATGTCTATGGTGGTTTCTAAGTCTCGGGTTTATTATATAGTGCTGGTCAATGCCTACGCGGCTAAACTATATCTCTGTACTCCGGATTATAGATGGATTTCTGCTCTATGTTCTTCTCTGTTAGGTTTTGTTATATGCAAGCAAGTCTTGGCACATACTGATGTAAATCCCATCACTGCAAAAGGATGCAGTTCGAGGTTCGCCTCTCTGTAATTTTGTTTTTTGTACTATAATAGAAATTAGACTACTTTACAAAAAAAAAAAAATTACAAAACACTTTTTAAAATGTCATAAAATGATTAGGGTTTAGGGTTTAGGGTTTAGGGTATGGGGTTTAGGATTTAGCGTTTATAACAATTTAGTAAATTGTTTTAATAAACACTTAAAGAAAAATTACAAAACACTTTTTAAGATGTCATAAAATGATTAGGGTTTAGGGTTTAGTGTATAAGATATGGGGTTGAAGGTTAAGGTGTTGGATTTAGCATTTATAGCATTTTAGTAAATTGTTTTAATAAACACTTAAATAAAAATTACAAAACTCTTTTTAAAATGTCATAAAATCATTAGGGTTTAGGGTTTAGGGTATAGGATATGGGGTTTAGGGTTAAGGTTTTGGATTTAGCGTTTATAACAATTTAGAAAATTGTTTTAATAAACACTTAAATAAAAATTAGAAAACACTTTTTAAAATGTCATAAAATGATAAGGGTTTGGGGTTTAGGGTTTAGGGTTTAGGGTATGGGGTTTAGGGTTAAGGTGTTGGATTTAGCATTTATAACAATTTAGTAAATTGTAATAAACACCTAAATAAAAATTAAAAAAAAGTTTTAAAAATGTCATAAAATTATTAGGGTTTAGGGTTTAGGGTATGGGGTTTAGGGTTAAGGTGTTGGATTTAGCGTTTATAACAATTTAGTAAATTGTTTTAATAAAAACTTAAATAAAAATTACAAAACACTTTTTAAAATGTAATCAAATGATTAGGGTTTAGGGTTTAGGGCTTAGGGTTTAGTGTTAAGATGTTGGGTTTAGCGTTTATAACAATTAAGTAAATTGTTTTAATAAGCACCTAAATAAAAATTACAAAACACTTTTTGAAGTGTCATAAAATGATTATGGTTTAGGGTTTAGGGTATGGGGTTTAGGGTTAAGGTGCTGGATTTAGCGTTTATAGCAATTTAGTAAATTGTTTTAATAAACACTTAAATAAAAATTACAATACACTTTTTAAAATGTCATGAAATGATTAGTATTTAGGGTTTAGGGTTTAGGGTTAAGGTGTTGGATTTAGCGTTTATAACAATTTACTAAATTGTTTTAATAAACACCTAAATAAAAATTACAAAACACTTTTTAAAATGTCATAAAATGATTAGGGTTTATGGTTTAGGGTATGGAGTTTAGGGTCAAGGTGTTGGACTTAGCGTTTATAACGATTTAGTAAATTGTTTTATTAAACACTTAAATAAAAATTACAAAACACTTTTTGAAATGTTATAAAATGATTAGGGTTTAGGGTATGGGGTTTAGGGTTAAGGTGTTGGATTTAGCGTTTATAACAATTTAGTAAATTGTTTTAATAAACACTTAAATAAAAATTACAAAACACTTTTTAAAATGTCATAAAGCGATTAGGGTTGACGGTTTACGGTTTAGGGTATGGGTGTTAGGGTATGGGGTTTAGGGTTAAGGTGTTGGACTTAGCGTTTATAACAATTTTTTAAATTGTTTTAATAAACACTTAAATAAAAATTACAAAACACTTTTCAAAATGTCATAAAATGATTAGGGTTTAGGGTTTAGTGCTTAGGGTATGGGGGTTAGGGTATGGGGTTTAGGGTTAAGGTGTTGGACTTAGCGTTTATAACAATTTGGTAAATTCTTTTAATAAACACTTAAATAAAAATTACAAAACACTTTTTAAAATGTCATTAAATGATTAGGGTTTAGGGTTGAGGGTTTAGGGTTTAGGGTATAGGATATGGGGTTTAGGGTTAACGTGTTGGATTTATCTTTTATAACATTTTAGGAAATTGTTTTAATAAATACTTAAATAAAAATTACAAATCACTTTTTAAAATGTCATAAAATGATTAGGGTTTAGGTTTTAGGGTTTAGGGTATACGATAAGGGGTTTAGGGTTAAGGTTTTGGATTTAGCATTTATAACAATTTAGTAAATTGTTTTAATAAGCACTTAAATAAAAATTACAAAACACTTTTTAAAATGTCATAAATTGATTAGGGTTTAGGGTTTAGGGTTTAGGGTATATGGTATGGAGTTTAGGGTTAAGGTTTTGAATTTAGCGTTTATAACAATTTAGTAAATTGTTTTAATAAACACTTAAATAAAAATTACAAAATGCTTTTTAAAATGCCATAAATTGATTAGGGTTTAGGGTTTAGGGTTTAAGATATGGGGCTTAGGGTTAAGGTGTTGGATTTAGCATTTATAACATTTTAGTAAATTGTTTTAATAAACACTTAAATAAAAATTACAAAACACTTTTTAAAATGTCATCAAACGATTACGGTTTAGGGTTTAGGGTTTAGGGTACAGGATATGGTTTAGGGTTAAGGTTTTGGATTTAGCGTTTATAACAACTTAGAAAATTGTTTTAATAAACACTTACATAAAGATTACAAAACACTTTTTAAAATGTCATAAAATGATTAGGGTTTAGGGTTTCGGGTATAGGATATGGGGTTTAGGGTTAAGGTTTTGAATTTAGCATTTATAACAATTTAGTAAATTGTTTTAGTAAACACTTAAATAAAAATTACAAAACACTTTTTAAAATGTCATAAAATGATTAGGGTTTAGGGTTTAGGGTTTAGGATATGGGGTTTAGGGTTAAGGTATTGGATTTAGCATTTATAACATTTTATTAAATTGTTTTAATAAACACTTAAGTAAGAATTACAAAACACTTTTTAAAATGTCATAAAATGATTAGGGTTTAGGGTTTAGGATATGGGGTTTAGGGATAAGGTTTTGGATTTAGCGTTTATAACAATTTAGTAAATTGTTCTAATAAACACTTAAATAAAAATTACAAAACACTTTTTAAAATGTCATAAAATGATTAGGGTTTAGGGTTTAGGGTATGGGGTTTAGGATTAAGGTTTTGGATTTAGCGTTTATAACAATTTAGTAAATTGTTTTAATAAACACTTAAAGAAAAATTACAAAACACTTTTTAAAATGTCATAAAATGATTAGGGTTTTTAGGGTATGGGGTTTAGGGTTAAGGTGTTGGATTTAGCGTTTATAACAATTTAGTAAATTGTTTTAATAAACACTTAAATAAAAATTACGAAAAACTTTTTAAAATGTCATAAAATGATTAGGGTTTAGGGTTTAGGGTATAGGGTATGGGGTTTAGGGTTAAGGTTTTGAATTTACCGTTTATAACAATTTAGTAAATTGTTTTAATAAACACTTAAATAAAAATTACAAAACACTTTTTAAAATGTCATAAAATGATAGGGTTTAGGGTTTAGGGTATAGGATATGGCTTTTAGGGTTGAGGTGTTGGATTTAGCATTTATAACATTTTAGTAAATTGTTTTAATAAACAATTAAAAAAAATTACAAAACCCTTTTTAAAATGTCATAAAATGATTAGGGTTTAGGGTTTAGGGTTTAGGATATAGGATATGGGGTTTATGGTTAAGGTTTTGGATTTAGCGTTTATAACAATTTAGTAAATTGTTTTCATAAACAGTTAAATATTACGAAACACTTTTTAAAATGTCATAAAATGATTAGCGTTTAGGGTTTAAGGTATAGGGTATGGGGTTTGGGGTTAATGTTTTGGATTTAGCCTTTATAATAATTTAGTAAATTGTTTTAATAAACACTTAAATAAAAATTACAAAACACTTTTTAAGATGTCATAAAATGATTAGGGTTTAAGGTTTAGGGTTTAGCGTTTAGGGTTTAGGGTATAGGGTGTGCGGTTTAGGGTTTAGGGTTTAGGGTTAAGGTGTTGGATTTAGCGTTTATAACAATTT
>APFE031527971.1:3819-20201 GCA_000404065.3 Pinus taeda
CTTTCTTGGTCATTGATGGTGTCTGGTGGATTATGGTTCTTCTTTACAGATCTGGTTCATATTTAGGGGGAGCATGTTCTTAGGCGGAGCATAACCCTTTGCCCTTGATGTCAAAGGGGGAGAATGTCGCTGAATTTTTTGAGGTTGCCATCAAGTCCAATGGGGCAGATTGTTGGCATATGTTTCTGGTGAGGTTATATGTTACAGATGTTGTACTTGATGGCAACAACCATGGCAAGGCTCTCAATATGATGAGAATTAAGAAGTACGCAGGAGAACAGTTCAGAAGATGCGTACCCGCAGGTACGCCGTTCAGGTACCGCATCCAGACATGCAGGTCACCCATTCATGAGGTGCGTACCCCCAGTGCACACACTTCAAGGCAGTGAAGCGCGCACATGTGGGGTTTCTTATGTTTTACCCTTGATATTTAGCCGACGGTATTGTGTTATTATGGTTTTGGCCCGTGGTATTGATCCATGATTTAAGGAAGAACTTGCCTATATAAAGCAAAGGAGATCATTTGGCTTGGTATGCTTTTGGGTTGAATATCTTAAGATATGAAATATTTGGGTTATTGTTTCAAAAAGCTTGATCTATATGAAAGAGAAGTGGAAAGCGAATCTGTGAAGAGTGATCTCTCGAGTGCTTGATTAGATCTGGGCATCCGTCTAACTATAGCACACTAGTGATCTGTAAATTCAGCCCTAATCTAAGGTACGCAGGTGCTTAACAGTGCCTCTGCGTGGGTACGCATAGCAGAAGAAGGCGAGCTGCGTGGGTACGCAGATCAGAAGAAGGTTGACAACATGGGTACATAGAGCAGAACCAGGCGAGCTGCGTGGGTACGTAGAGCAACAGTGGTTCAGGTGCGTACGCACAGTAAACGTACGCAGCGCGATAGTCTTTTTGGGTGCGTGCCTACTGTGACAGTATGCGGCGCGATAGTACATTTAGGTGCGTACTATACGCAGTGCATCAGAAGGAACTCTGCGGGTATACGTAGAGAAGCAGAGGGTGAAGTGCTTAGCGATGTAGGCAAAAGAAAGGAAAGTTGCGTATCTGTCTCATGACTATCTGTTGATTGAATTTTTCTGTTGATAAGGTGTTCTGGGTTTAGTTCTGTGTTGTTGATCTAGTTACTGCTGTTGACTGTGAAATCTACATGATGATCATTTGATGTTTATGGATCTAGTTTGAAAATTTATGAAAAGTGGTCCTTGAAAAGAAGTAGGGGGTTGTACCTCCCTTCCAGGAGAGACTGGAAAACAAGAGAGAGTTGTAGCTCTCTGCAGGTTGTAGCCTGCGTACTGGTAAAGGATTGCACCAGTACAAGACAATTGTAAAAGGAGTTTCTAATTTGAAAGAAGATAGAGACATATTACAACAGGTGGTTTTCACCCACATTGGGTTTCCACCTTATATCTGGTGTTCTTTGATGTGACTGTCTGTTTTTCTTGTTCATGCTCATTATTTTATGGTACTGATATGCAAAAATAATTCAAAGTGTAAATAAGGAAGATTTGGTAAAAGAACTAGATAATACTGATCCACCCCCCCCCTCTCAGTATTATTTCCAACAAAACTTGGGATAATACCCTGTCAAATCGAGAAATCTTCGTAGATTCTTTATGGATGTGGGGATTTTCCATTCCTTAATGGCTTTAATTTTGCTAGGGTCTACCTAAACTCCTTCATGAGATATAATATGACCCAGATATTCCACCTCTTGTACTCCAAAGAAACATTTAGATCTTTTTGCATATAATTGTTTCTCCTCCAATAGTTGTAGCACCCTGTCAACATGTTTAACATGATCCTTCCAAGACTTGTTGTAGATTAGTATATCATCAAAAAATACTAACACAATTTTCTAAGGAATGGTTTGAAAATTGAATTCATCAAACCTTGAAATGTTGAAGGTGCATTGGTAAGGCCAAAAGGCATGACCAAAAATTCATAATGACCCTCATGAGTTCTAAATGTTGTTTTCGGAATGCCTTCAGTCTTCATTCTGATTTGATGATATCCTAAACGAAGACCCAACTTAGTGAAGTAAATTGATCCATGCAATTCATCTAGTAATTCATCAATGACAGGAATGGGAAACTTATCTTTAATAGTGAGCTTGTTGAGCTCCCTATAATCCGGACACATGCACCATGATCCATCCTTCTTGTGCACCAATACTACTATAGCAGAGAAAGAACTTTGACTCAGTTGAATTATACCAGGCTCTAGCATTTTTGCAACCATACGTTCAATTTCACTCTTTTGAGCATAGGGATATCTGTATGGCCTAATGTTTGGAGGAACACTTCCTGGAATCAGATGAATAGCATGATCATGATCACGCATAGGTGGGATACCTTTGGGAGTCTCAAATACCTTGGAATGATTGTCCAAGACGTTTTGGAGATCTGGAGAAATAGATGATTTTGATGTGGAAACATCTAGCGAACATAATTGTGCAATTACACCTCTTTGTTCCCTTTTTAGAAGCTTTGTCATACCGTTAGAGCCGATTATCTTTCCCAGTTTCCCTACAATACCCCTTAGTTCAACTTCCTTTCCTCCCACAGAAAATTTCATCAAAAGTTCTTGAAAATTAAAAGCTATTATACAAAAGGATTGTAGCCATTGGACTCCTAGTATGACATCAGCACCTCCCATTGGAATGGAAAGGATTGGGCTAGTCAATACATATTCTCCCATGGATAGTTTGATATTATGGCACTTTCTAGAGAAATTTATCATTCCTCCATTTGCAACCATCACATGACACTCTAGTGCTGGATATAAGAAGCAATTCAATTCTTTTGCTACCTTACAATGAATAAAATTGCGGGTAATTCCTGAATCAATCAACATTATTACCTTTTTCTTCTTGATTTGTCCTCCTATCTTGTTAGTTTGAGGAGTGGTAATTCCTGCCAATGCATTACAAGATATTGTCAGATTCATTTCTTCTTTATCTAGGATTTGTTCTTGGAGTATATCCTCTTCTTTTGACCTTTATTACTCCTTTTCTTCTTCCTCTTCACAATCTATGTAGAATAATTTCTTCTCAGCATACTTATGACCTTTAGTGTATTTTCTATCACAACTGTAGCAAAGCCCTTTTGCTCTTTTTTCTTCCAATTGTTGTGGTGTCAACCTTATAGGTTGTGGAAGACTAGGGGCAACAAAACCTCCATCTTTATAGTTGTGAGTGGTATGCTTCCTGGTTACCATAATTTTGCTTTCCATTTTCTTGCTAACCCGAAGGCCTTCTCTAATGAATCAGGTTCCCAAAGGTGAACATCATGTTGGATATTATTCTTTAAAGACCCTATGAACACATCAATCCTATGCTCCTCTGGAATATATTTTACCCTTATGTTCAATTTTTGGAACTCCTCAATGTGCTCCAATATTGAACCCTTTTGTTTGAGACTTATCAATTGGCTAAAAAAAGTGTTACTTTTTGTATCCTCATAATGTGTTGTCAATTCTTCCATAAAAATTACCCAAGTGATAAATTTTTTATGAGAGCAAATCCATTGATACCATATAAACTGATTTGGTTCCAAATATAAAGCTGCAATAGTACCTTTTGTGTGTTTTGCACATTATTGAGATCAAAAAATTGTTCCATCTGTAATATCCATGTTGCGGGATGCTTGCCATCAAACTTCCTCATATCCATTTTTGTTATATGGTGGGTCTTTGATCCCACATTAGGGTCTATGATATCATGATTAACATTTCTTTTGTTCCCATCATGAGTTTCCTTTACTACCTTTTCACCATTAGTAAGTATTTCTTGTACAAAATTTGTCAAATGTGTCTTCAAATCTGCAATGCCCGTATTCAAATTTGTGTTCAAATATATCTTCAAAATGTCAATCTTAGCTTCCATGCCATTCATCTTAGCTTCCACACCATTTATCTTAGATTTTGTTAACTTTTGTGAGAGTGACATTTGTTGCACTTGTTCTTGTAATTTTGATATATCATGTAGCATTTCTTCCTCTTCTTCATGAGTCATGCTAGAGCTTTCAGGTTCCTTACTAGGTGTTTGCATTTTCTTTCCTTGGGGCATCAGTTACCGATAATAATTCTATACTATGCCCTTTGAATTCCTTCAAAATAATTTTTCAAACCAAGCTTAAGCAAGAATTTAAAAGAATCTACACACGTTTTTTCACTTTGTAGGATCTCGATATTGCCTCTAATGTATCTATGTACTTTCAAATCATCCAGTTCTAAAATTGTGACTTGCAGTAGCCTCTTTCCTCTTTCCTCTTTCCAATGCCACCAGTCTGATCCAAATTGGATTCTCCGAGGAAGAGTTATGTGAAATCTCCCAGAGTGACATGCTTATAGACTAGTTCAGTAGAGTGAACTTGTACGACGTGCCACAAGTCACTATTTCAATCTTTGGCTCTAAAAAAATAAATACAAGAAACTATAGACTGTCCTCTTTCTGTACGTTCCTACAAAATTTCAAATTGATGCTCAAAGAGAAAGGTATGAAGATTTTCCCCAAGTCACCTGTTTGGAATGTAATTCAGGAGTCTGCAAGAAGACCAACTTCTTCAGATCATATCTCCGTAAATATAGCGCAAAAAGTTATTAAATTTGGACCCAAGATTTAGCGCAATTTCTTCTCAAATGGGTTTTTATTTTAGCTTCTAAAACATCGCGCAAAAAAGTTATAGCGAAAATGCCACAATGACCTATTTGGAGCAGCAAAACCATAGAATCCAAAGCTCTAATACCAAATGTTATGAAACTAGCTCAAGAAAAGGATAGAAAATATAGATCCACGCCTTAAAATTCAGCCTCTTCGAGTGGGCAACCTCCTTTACATTACATAAATGAACAATTCTTGGATGATACAAATGACAAAACCTCCTTACTATATATAGGAGTCTAAGAAGTCACAATATAACCCAATCGACCTAACAATAATAATATAAAGCCACAAAGATAACAGTAGAGGGATTCTATGGGGCACAATAATAACAATATGGGGACAATAGGAGCACAACAATATTAATAAGGGATGAAACTACAATAATAATGGGGTAATCACTAGTATTATAGGGACCCAACAGTTTTTCTTTGTTGTTGTGCAACTCGGGATTCAATTTTGTATATAAACTTTAGTCTATACCCTGAACACTTGTAATTATGGTCCAGATTTTGATGGTGGCCAACAAAACACTCACTCCAGGGTTCTGCCATTTCGTATTATTCTTTCCTCTATTTGTAACTGAGTATTTCAGGACTGTTGAATTTATACAAATTTTTTCTTTCTTTGGTTATGAAAAAAAATTAACAGGAAAACTTTTGTATAGTCCTTTTACCTATGTTTTGGGGTCATTATTCAGTGAGTGCTCTGTCGTTCAATTCTGAATTGCTCGTAATGTTGTTTGTTTTCATTCATTGGGACTCCCTTGTGGTTGTTTCTAGACTCCATGCTGGGAATGCTCATTTGGTTTCTCTATTTGCTCTCTCTATTCTATAGAAAGGAAACAAAACAAAATATATAGGAACGCATAGTATTTACATAGTTTGCTTACTCAATGACTAGGGGAAAGTAAATCAATGTCATGGACAAACTATTACATATGGATTCAGATATTCGGATGAAAAAAATTACTCTTTTTATTGCATTACTCTTCTCATGTACTAAACCCCTCAAGAATGTATTTCATTGGTTTTTATGTTGTGTTGAGACAGTTACCTGAACTGTTCTTGGTTACCCTTCAATTACTCTTTGTAGTTACACAATCGATGATTATGGTGGTTTTTCTTGTGCTGTAGGATTTACAACATTATATTTTTTGTTTATGAACAGACAGTTGTAAAATGGACTAAGACAATGATAGAACAACTTAACTACTATGACACTATCCTAACTATATTGTTCCTAATATTCCTTAACTAATAATAATAAAAAATAACTAATTTCTAGACACTATTTTATTCAGTAAATGTAAATGAAACTAAAAGACATTGAGTATGTTATCCTTGGCTGAGACCAATACCCGGTCATGTTGCCCTTAGCTGGATGCTAATACATCAAAAATTCAAATCCTTAGCTATCTTACAATGAATAAAATTATGGATACTTCCCGAATCAGTCAACACTATTACATTTTTCTTCTTGGTATGTCCTTCTATCTTGATAGTTTGTGAAGTAGTAATTATATCCAATGCATTACAAGATATGGCTGGATTCATTTCTTCTTTCTCTAGGGTTTGTTCCTCGTGTATATCCTCTTATTTTGAGGTTTCTTATTCCTTTTCTTCCCGCCCTTCAAAATCTATGTAAAATAATTTCTTCTCCAAATGCTTATGACCTTTAGTGTATTTGTTATCACAACTGTAACAAATCCATTTTGCTCTTTTTTCTTGCAATTGTTGTGGTGTCAACCTTGTAGGTGGTGGAAGGCTAGGGGAAACAACACTTTCATATTTATAGCTATGAGTGGTAGGCTTCCTTGTTGCCATAATGTTTCTCTCCATTTTTCTTGCCAATCTAGATCCCTTCTCCAATGAATCAGGTTCCCAAAGAGGAACCTCATGTTGAATGCTTTAAAGTCCCTATGAAGACACCAATCCTCTACTTCTATGGAATATTATTTACCCTTATATTCAATTCTTAGAAGTCCTCAATGTGCTCTGCCATTGAACCCCTTTGTTTGAGATTTGTCAATTGGCTAAAGAAGGTGTTGCTTTTTGTATCCCCAAAAAGTGTTATAATTTCGTCTGTAAAAATCAACCAAGTGACAATTTGTTTATGGGACCAAGGCCATCGATGCCATACAAACTGATTGGGTTGCAAATATAAAGTTGCAATGTGCACCTTTTGTGTGTTTTTCACATTATCGAGATTGAAATATTGCTCCATCTGTAGTATCCATGTTATAGGATCCTTGCCATAAAACTTCCTCATATCGATCATTGGAATGTAGTGGGTCTTTATTCCAACGTTGGATTCTATGAAATCATGATTAGCATTTCTTTTGTTCTCATCATGAGTTTTCTCTACTACCTTTTCTCCATTAGGAACCTTTTATTGTAGACTTTGTCAAACCATCCTTCAAATTTTCCATGTCTTTCTTCAAATATTCAATGTTTTCATTCTTTGAATCATGATTAATATTTATTTTTTTCTCATTTTTAATTTTCTCTGCTACCTTTTTGCCATTAGGAAACCTTCCTTGTATCCACTTTGTCAAACCGTCCTTCGAACCTTTCATTTCCCTCTTCCAATCTCCAATGTTGTCTTTCATACCATCCATCTTAGCTTTTGTTACTTTTTGTGAGAGTCAAATTTGTTCCACTTGGTCTCGTCATTTCCATATATCATGTTGCATTTGTTCCTCTTCTTCATGAGACATGTTAGAGGTTTCAGTTTACTTACTAGTTTTTTCCATTTTATTTATTCAGGGCATAAATTAATGATAATTATGATTCATTATTCCCTTTGAATTCCTTCGAACTAATTTTTCAAACCAGACTTATGAAAAAATTTAAAAATACTACACACCTTTTTTCACGTTGTAGGAGCTCATTATTGAATCTGATGTATCTTAGAAATTTTTGATCTCCAAGCTCTTGAATTATGAAATGTGGTAGCTCTCTGAGTCCTATTTCCAATGCCACCAATCTTATTGAAATTGGATTCTCGAAGAAATCCTTATGCCCAATCTCCCAATATGATCTCATTATACACTTTTTCAATCGATCGAAATTGTACGAAGTACCACGTGTCATTGTTTCAACTTTTGGACATGAAAACAATTCTTAGAAAACTAAAATCTATCCTCTTTCAGTAACGTTTCATGAAATTTCAATCTGATACTCAATGATAAAGTTATGATGATCTTCCCAAGATCACCTATTTGGGATGTAATTTGGGATCCTGTAAAAGCCCTAAATGTCTTGAACAATATCTCGTAAAAAGTACTGAAACAAGATCTGAAATTTGGGCCCGAGCTTAATTAATATTTCAACTCAAATGGGTTTTAATTTTAGTTTCTAAAACTTTTTATGAAAAACGCATCGCAAAAATTCCATGATGGCCTATTTGAGATCGAATTCTGGAGCTTGCAAAAACCAAAACTTCCTCAGATTATATCTCTGAAACAATAGTGAGACAAGATCTGAAATTCAAACCTGAGGATCATTGAGATTTTGGCTTAAATGGAATTTCTTTTAGCTTCTGAAATGTTGCAGGAAAAAATTTATAGTGAAGATTCCACGATGACCTGTTTTGGAGCAGCGAAACCCTAGAATCTAAAGCTCTGATACCAAATTTTATGAAATCAACTCACAAAAAGATAGAAAAGATAGATCAACAATATAGAAATTAGCCTCTTGAATGGTACAAATGACAAGACCTCCTTTCTATATATAGGAGTCTAAGAGGTACCAATACAATTAGATCCTACATAACAATAATATTCTAGGGCCACAACAATAACAATAGTGGGCTTCTATTGGGTACAATAATAACAACATGGGGACTATATGGGCAGAATCATACAATATGGGAGTTGCACCAATAACAATAGGGGTTTACACTAGTAGTATAGGGACCTAAAAATTTGACCCATCAATTCTTCTTGTATTCTTTGTTTATCCTTAGATAGATTTGTTTCACAAATACACTACCCTTTATTTTTTTCATGTGTCTTGGATTAAGAGAACCTGTAGACCTCTCTTATGCCATGGTTTCATATTTTATTGTAGGTAGATTCTCTTTTATTGGACATATTAGGAGAATAAAAGGAGGAAATTCTATGAATGAGTGGCTCTTGAAGGAAATGTTAATGAAATGAGGGGATTTCATCTAAGAATCTATTAAGAAATTTAATGATGTTGAACTTTTGGAGGTGCCATGATATACATTATTTTGGATCATAAGAGCTTTCTACAAAAGTGTTCTTGCTATTTCCCACCAATAAGAAGAAAACATCATTAATACTTTTCCATGATCAGATATATACATAACATGAGAAATGAAGAATTGATTGTGTTTAAGGTGGTACTCCCTCAAAGTTACAATTCTTGTTACTTCGTCAAAATAAGTGAAGGATTTTTTTGGTTTTATGTTGTTTGTCAACATCAATCCACTTTCTCCACTCTTATCAAGAATATGGTTGCCTCAAATACAATATCAATCACTCTCGTGGTATGTCTTGTCAAGGACGATTCACTCTTAATTCCTAATTATTTTCTAAAGTGACGATGACTATTTATTGGCTAATACTTTTCCATGTTATGATGCCAATATTGTCCACTGAGTTAGTTTGGTGAGGGGCGGTTATCACTGTCATGCTCAAGAGTTAATCTCCACAAGATTAAAATGATATGGGGAATTTAGTGGTGTAAACAATGATGATGGTAGTACCAGGAGAATAAATCAGATATTTCTACTTGCTCTAGAAAAATTATCCAAGAAATGTTTCCAATGTCCTCTAAAGGGTATTGTTGAAAAACCTATTATGGTGGGCCCCTGTAATAAAACCTTAATAAGATTTCACGAGAACTCTAGAATGACCACTAGAGAGGCCTTTTATTCATTATATGAAATTATTCATTTAACCACAATTTAACTAGTTGAAACATAAGACTATTGTGAAGGATGTCTCCCATGGGATAAACTTGAATATTGAGTCATGTGCCTATAAAAATTAAAATACTCTTACCACCCGTCTTCCTTAGACTTTAAAAAGTATTAATGAGTATTATACATTATTTCAAACCATTTGAGGGGTACATATATTAATATTATTCATATAAAGGAACAAAAAATAATAAAAGGATGTATTGGGAAGTACAAGAAAACTTGCCGAGGTACTGAATAAACCTACTGACAACAGGGCTATGGTTGTATGGTACCAAGGAAACCCACTGATGTACTAAAAAATCCTACCATAAGTGGGGCTATGTTGGGTAATATATATGGGAAACACACATTGGGACAGATATAACTCACTTTAAATGAAGGCCCTAGGTCACATGCTGAAGCAATTTTCATTGAATTTCATGCTAGGAAAGATAATCCTCAGATCTCAAATTTTGGAGAATGGCTTTAAGTTCCTTCATGTATTACGTTTTGAGGGTTTATAATGTTGAAAATAAAATTGTTCTCATGGAACTAGGGACCCTTACTGATGGTGATTTACTTTTCCCTTATAAGGGGGCTAATTTTATACACTTGGATAATGATAAGACTTCAAGAGAAAGAGACAAAGGTGAATAGTTCATCTTGGGTATGTATCTTTTTGTCATATTTTTTTCCCTATTTATATCCTATTTTCATCCATATTTACTACCAGAGAATTAAACATGGTTATGTCACTTTTATTTATAATAAGTTTATTGAGGTCATGAATTACTAACTTATATTTTCCATGAGATGTTTTGTAGAGATTTTGATGACACATAAACTATTTAATTTTGGGTAAGAAGGCCCTGTTACATTTTACAAAATGATGAAAATAAACCTTTGAACAGTTCAATAATACCCTTTCATTTACTTTCTAGAAGTTGAAACCTTTAGTTTTTGCAAACAAAAGGAAGAAGACAGAATGTTGAATAGTCAAGGAAACAACGACTCATCCCCTTCAAAAGATTCTACCACCATGTTATAGCGATTACAATTATTCCATAGGTGTTGTTACTCCTCATGTGTTGTTATAGGGTTATTAGTAGTATCTATTTCTTAGCATCCTTCGTCATAAATTAGTGTCATGTTTCATAATCATATTTCCTTTATTATCATTCCTAGAAATATGAACTGTTTGAGGCAAAACCCAAGGTACAAATCAACTTGAAACTTTTTGATCAGTTAAGAATTTAGGGGACAATGATAAGGGACTATTGTAAGATTGGAATTTCATTTTTTCTCTTTCTTTCTATTTTTTTTCAACCTTCATCTCCTGCCAGCCCACTATTCTACATCACTTAACAAGAAAGATTCAAATCCTTCTCAACATTTCTATAAGTACTAACTATTTACAACCTTTATTTGAGTCCCAATAGGAATTATTTTATTGTCTATTATGTCCTCCCTATTTTCAATCTTTAAATATGTTGGGTGCAAACCTACTTTAAGTCTTGCATTTAAATATTTATTGTTATAGTAGAAAATCCTTGAGAAACAAATCATATTGTTTTTTAATGGTTAAGTTTGTCATCTAGCAAAATAATCATTTATACCATCATGGAAAAAGATAGGTGTAACTCCATCATGGTCAAATTTTGTGTTGCCTTGTTTGCGCGAGGACATGAAAAAATGAAGGCGTGGGGGATAACAAAAGAGTGTAGATATATTTGTACATGAAATCCCATATTATATTGTGTTAAGTCCTCTCCATGCACTAGAATAGTTGGCTACTAAGGAAGAGGGAAAGGCCTTTGGTAATTTCTCATTTACTTAATTTTTCTTTACATATAAAATGCAGAAATTAATTTGTGGATATATAAACAATCATGGATAGGATGGCCATGAAATTTGGATGATGGAAGAATTATGGTGAGATGAATAAACCCACAAAGTTTCAGGTAGAACTAGTTTATGATTTTTGAGAAATTATGCATCATCACTTACAACCATTTTGTTGATATTTTAATATTAATCTATTAGATTTCCACAAAACTTGGTGAGAGGAAGCACCAAGGTAATATGAAAAAGTTTGAAAATTTTTGACCAAAACTGATTTATAATTTCTGGGAGGTCAAACATCACCACGTACAACCATATTCCTTATATCTCGATATTTGTGCATCACATTTCTTTACTTTCCAATGTGAAGAAACATTATGATATTAAAAAATTTCCCACAAAGTTTCATCAAAATCCATTTTATACTTTCTGAGGAATTTTTTAGTAAAATATATTTTTACACATAGATCAGTTTGTTGATACAACTGACAAAGCTTATTAAAATTCCTATAGAAACTTATTTTTTATATCTCAGGATCAGTGCAATGGTTTTTTGTGGTTTTGGGTATATAAGTACATTATATGGTGATGAAAACGCCCATCTAAAATCACCTCACTCTAAAGTGTTGTTTGCATGAGATGTCAATGTCTTTGAATTTGTTGCAACTCCATGAACATATTGTCGTAACTCCACCAAAATTGTTAAAAGGATATTTTTGAAGCTATGTTGGTTGTGAGAATTGAGGATAAGGCTCATAAGTTGATCTAGGTAACCATTGATTGAAAAAATCATAGGTTAGATCATTGGGTTTGTTCATGATTAGATAATGGAGAGATGTATTTTAAGAAGGCCTTTGTATGGGAAATGCAATTTTATAAAAATGGGAAAACTATTGTTTGAATTTATTTTTTTCCAGGAATTATTGTAGAGAGTTAGCATGTATGTGTACCCAACATATGCAGAATATTTCCAAAAACCAGTGACAAACATGTAGAAAATTAATCAATGTTGTCACACAAGAACTAGCATTGAATATGGAAGGGAACATTGCTCCACAAGAACTGGTTGTAAAAATTGGTCAAGGTCATCAACATTAACTTGGTGGAATCCTTCATGGAATGAGAATCGAAAAATAATAAGAAAGTCATTTAAGGTAAAGGGAAGATTGTTGACTGGCGGATCGAGATATAACATAGGGGTTATTTTGGTAATGAAAAATTATGTTTGATGCACCTGTCATTGTATAGAATATTGAACAAGAGTCTTTGTCAAGGATAGAATGAAAAATGTTCCATTCACAAAAGGTGTTCATGAAATTGATATGCTATCTTACGAGGTCCTGACATAGGTTCGGAGTTAGTTGTGCCAACCAAAAAGCCCTACACTATTTGACCTTTAGGTAACAACCTGCGTAGCACAGGTTGTAGTCTAACCAGAAGGAGTATTGGGGGATGAAAGAACCAAGTTTCTACATCCAGAGACAAGTGTGACGTCTTTCAGTGCCTTAGGTATCCTTCCGCACAGATCGATAGAATTCTGGGGCTATTTACTCTTACTAAGTTAAAGCTGCCTTCAGACCTTCATGAAGGTCCACGATCAGTCCTTGTAGACCTTAAATAGTCGATTTACCTACTTTTGTGCATGAACAAGCAACCCTAGATCGGAGTTCTCGTAGATCTACTTAGTTCATCAGAAACATAAGAGAAATAGATTTTAACTTTACAAAACTGGATAACCATTCATTTCATACATTATTAAGACAATTTTAGTGAGCTTGGGCAATATTCAATCATTATTTCATAAAACATATAATTCAATTGGTCAAAGATAACATAAATAGATTCAATGGAAATATACAACAATTCTCCAAAAAGTTGTCTTTATTGATATTTCATTCACATATTACAAATTCTCTACCATACGCACACAACTACAAGGGTCTGTGCACATAGTTGTGGGCTCTACCTAGGCCTCCTACACACTCAACTATTGGAGCCTTCACTTCTCTACCTAAGTGCAAGAATCAGAGCCTTCCTGCCTTAGTTTTTGCTCAAAACATCAAAATTATTCAATATAACAAATTCTCTATCTAAAGCTATATATAAGACTCGCTAGACTCAACTCTTTATATATTTCCTAATATAATACCATGGCCCCTGACCCATGGGTGAGTCTTTAAGACTATTAAAAAACAAGGGGCTTAGGCCCCTTTGACTCTATCTATCTATGCGCTTCACATCCACATTTTGCAAAGACTTTATATCTTTTACAAAATTCTTTACGAAAAATTACTAAGTTAATTAATTTCTACCCTCGGGGACCCTATCCCAACAGGGCCCAAAAGCAGTGATCATGACTCACCCTCGAGTCACTCAACTGGTTGTTCCACTTTTTGGTAGAGTTCGCTCAATGCCTTGGTCAATGCCTAAAGCTCCTCGGTACTCTGTTATGCTACTTATTGTACCTCCTAGACCAGTTTATTTGTGGTTTTCCCCTCTACTCTAAGTTGTGTATCCTTATGGGTCTGTTGCATGGCCTTTAGCTTCTCATGAATGTTTTGTGAAAGTTGGATGGCTTCCTCTATCGACGATTGAAGTTGGTCTCGTAGCAAGGGTCTCTTTTTCTGCAAATCATGTATCTCTATCAATATGGTCTTTCCTTCCTACAAGATCATGAAGCGTTGGGCTAGTGCTAATGTCCATGAAGTCATAATGATCTTATCATATTGTTGTTGTGATTCCCTGATTTCTGTGTTCAAATGTTGTAGGGTAGGATCCTCCTATAGTATATCCCGTAGGACCATTGCTTGAGTGAATATATGGTCACAACTATGAACTACGACATATAGTTCACCTATGGAATCTTTGATAGATGTGTCTCTTTGTTCCTAAACTTCTGAAGGTGTGGTTTGTTAACGCTTGAGCTTGAGTTTGGATATCTTCATCTAGAATTCAAAAGTGACGCACCTAAACTTGTCTTTGGCCTTGCGCACTACAACAGCTAACTTCCTAAATTTCATCTCGGCCTATGCATCATCTAGGATATGAAACTCTAGAACAATTTGGTAGGCTTGTTCAAGAATTGATTCTAGGTTTGTGCCGCATACTTGAATTTCCTCTTTATCTTTTAGCGCCTTTGTCTTCTCCTCATACATTTGTGCATTATTTACTTTGCATTAACTAAGGACCACAAGGGCAAGCTACTCCATAATATGCAACTCATCTAAGGCCCCTAGATGTAATGTGTGGACGGTCAGGAGCATAACATAGCCACACTGATTCCAGGATCCTTGACCTTTTCGAGCATGGCGCGATCATCCTAGTTATATGTTCGCACGGATCCTTATGGTAATGGAATGGCCCTTAATGCCATGGTCCATTCCACTTCTGGAACACTCACACTCACTTGAATCTTTCTCGCTTGCCTGGATCCAACTGAGCTGGATCTACAACTCATAGATCCTTTCGAACACTAGCCAGTGTCTGCATATGTTGCTGCTCAAAGTGCGTCCATAGTTGTGACATGGTATCTCTTACTTTGTCACCTATTTCATATAAGTCACCCTCTATTAGCATGAGAGGGTCAACCTACAATTTCTTATCTAACTTTTGCTTATTTTGCAAACATGTTGCTACCTCTTTGGTGCGCTTCTGGAATTTAAAGGGGGTGGACACCTCTTCACCCCCATTGTCCTTGTTGGGTCCCTATAATACTAGTGATTACCCCACTACTATTGTATTTGTACCCCTTATTAATATTGTTGTGCCCCTATTATCCCCATATTGTTTTTATTGTGCCCCATAGAATCCCTCTATTGTTATTTTTCTGGCTTTATATTATTATTGTTAGGTCGGCTGGGTTATATTGTGACTCATTAAACTCCTATATATTAAAAGGAGGTTTTGTCATTTGAATCATCCAAGAATTGTTCATTTATGTAATGTAAAGGAGGTTGCCCCCTCGAAGAGGTTGAATGCTAAGGCATTGATCTATCTTTTCTTGAGCTGGTTTCATAACATTTGGTATCAGAGCTTTGGATTGTAGGGTTTTGCTGCTCCAACCAGGTCATCGTGGCATTTTTGCCATAACTTTTTTCTGTGACGTTTCAGAAGCTAAAAAAAAAAGCCCATTTGAGAATACATCATGCTGAATCTTTGGTCTAAATTTCAGGGCATTTTGTGCTATATTTTCAGAGATATGATCTAAGGGAGTTGGTCCTTTTGCATAATCCTGAATTACATTCAAAACAGGTGACCTGGAGAAAATCGTCATAACTTTCTCTCTAAGCATCATATTGAAATTTCGTAAGAAGGTACAGAAGGAGGACGGACTGTAGTTGCTCGTATATATTTTTTAGAGCCAAAGATCAAAACCGAGACACGTGGCACGTCGTACAAGTTTTCTCTACGGAATTCGTCTATAATCAGGTCACAGTGGGAGGTTTGGCATAACTCTTCATTGGAGAATCCAATTGAGGTCAGATTGGTGGCATTGGAAAGCGAACACAGAGGGCTACCACAGATTGTAATTTCAGAACTAGATGATCCGAAATTATAGAGATACATCAAAGGCAATATCGAGCTCCTACAAAGTGAAAAAACGTGTGTATAGTAACTTTTTTAAATGTTTGCTTAAGCTTGGTTTGAAAAATTATTTTGAAGGAATTCAAAGGGCATGGTAAATCATTATTATCGGTAATTGATGCCCTGAGGAAAGAAAATAGAAACACCTAGTAGGCGACCTAAAAGCTCTAGCATGACTCATGAAGAAGAGGAAGAAATACAACATGATATATCAAAATTATGAGACCAAGTGCAACAAGTGTGACTTGCACAAAAAGGAACAAAATCTAAGTGTTAGAAAATTATATATTACGGAGCAATGGAACACATAAAATATTGCAGAAATATAAACACAGAAAACACACAA
>APFE031527971.1:20221-52177 GCA_000404065.3 Pinus taeda
CGGGGGACCGCTGGCCCCCGGACCCCCCAGCCGGGGGGGATCGGCCCCCCCGGACCCTCGCGGGGGGGACAAGTCCCCTCCGCACCCCCCCGCGTGGAGGGGTGTACAAAACTTCCTGGGGTATACATCCCGCTGAAACAAAGACCTCTGAACAATCATGCTCCACACACAACACTAAGATGGATGGTTTAAGGAAAGGTGTAGAAGCTAAGATAGATTTTTTAAAGAAAGGTGTAGAAGCTAAGACGAATGACGTGGAAGCTAAGATGGACGATTTGAAGATAGATTTGAAGACATACATGGAAGAATTGAAGATAAATGTGAATAAGTTGCTACAAGAAAGGGTCACTAATGGTGAAAGGGTAGTAAAGGAAACTCATGATGAGAACAAAAGAAATGTTAATCATGATTCCATAGACTCTAATGTTGGATTGAAGACCCACCATATTACAAAAACTAATATGAGGAAGTTTGATGGAAAGGATCCCGCAACATGGATATTACAGATGGAGCAATTTTTTGATCTCAATAATGTGAAAAACACACAAAAGGTATGTATTGCAACTTTATATTTGGAACCAAATCAGTTTGTATGGTATCAATGGCTTTGCTCTCGCAGACAATTTATCACTTGCTCAATTTTTACAGAAGAATTGATAGCACATTATGAGGATACAAAAAGCAACACTTTTTTTAGCCAATTGATAAGTCTCAAGCAAAAGGGTTCAATAATCAAGCACATTGAGGAGTTCCAAAAATGGAACATAAGGGTAAAAGATATTCTAATGGAGCATAGGATTGATGTGTTCATAGGGTCTTTAAAGGATATATCCAACATGATGTTCACCTTTGGGAACCTGATTCATTAGAGAAGGCATTCAGGTTAGCAAGAAAAATGGAAGGAAAAATTATGGCAACCAGGAAGCATACCACTCACAACTGTAAAGATGGAAATGTTGGTGTTGCTAGTCTTCCACAACCTATAAGGTTGACAACACAACAATTGGAAGAAAAAAGAGCAAAAGGTCTTTGTTACAATTGTGATAGCAAATACACTAAAGGTCATAAGTTTGCTAAGAAAAAATTATCAAACATAGATTGTGGAGAGGAAGAAGAAAAGGAGCAAGAAAGGTCAAAAGAAGAGGATATACTCCAGGAACATGGCCTCGATGAAGAACAAATGAATCCGGCCATATCTTTTAATGCATTGGCGGGAATTACCACTCCTCAAACCATCAAGATAGAAGGACAAATCAAGAAGAAAAAGGTAATAGTGTTGATTGATTCAGGAAGTACCCACAATTTTTTTCATTGTAAGGTAGCAAAAGAATTGAATTGCTTCTTATATCTAGCAGTAGAGTGTCAAGTGATGGTTGCAAATGGAGGAACAATAAATTGCTCTGGGAAGTGCCATAATATCAAGCTATCCATGGGAGAATATGTATTGACTAGCCCAAGGCTTTCCATTCCAATGGGAGGTGCTGATGTTGTACTAGGAGTCCAATGGCTACAATCCTTGGGTACAATAGCTTTTAATTTTCAATAAATTTTCATGAAATTTTTTGTGGAAGGAAAGGAAGTTGAATTACGGGGTATTGCAGGGAAACCGGGAAAGGTAATCAGCTCTAATGGTATGACAAAGCTTCTAAAAAAGGAACTAAAAGGTGTAATTACACAATTATATTTGCTAGATGTTTCCACATTGGAATTATCTATTTCTCGAGATCTCCAAATAGTCTTGGACAATCATTCCAAGGTATTTGAGACTTCCAAAGGTTTCCCACCTATTCATGATCATGATCATGCTATTCATCTGATTCCAGGAAGTGTTCCTCCAAGCATGAGGCCATACAGATATCCCTATGCCCAAAAGAGTGAAATTTAACGTATGGTTGCAGAAATGCTAGAGGCTAGTATAATTCAATTGAGTCAAAGTTCTTTCTCTGCTCGAGAAGTATTGGTGCACAAGAAGGATGGATCATGGCACATGTTTCCGGATTATAGGGAGCTCAACAAGCTCACTATTAAATATAAGTTTCACATTCCTGTCATTGATGAATTACTAGATGAATTGCTTAGATCAATTTACTTCACCAAGTTCGATCTTCATTCAGGATATCATCAAATTAGAATGAAGACTGAAGACATTTCGAAAACAACATTTAGAACTCATGAGGGCCATTATGAATTTTTGGTCATGCCTTTTGGCCTTACCAATGCACCCTCAACATTTCAAGGTTTGATGAATTCAATTTTCAAACCATTCCTTAGATAATTTGTGCTAGTATTCTTTGATGATATACTAATCTATAACAAGTCTTGGAAGGATCATGTTGAACATGTTGACAGGGTGCTACAACTATTGGAGGAAAAACAATTATATGCAAAAAGATCCAAATGTTTCTTTGGAACACAAGAGGTGGAATATCTGGGTCATATTGTATCTCATGAAGGAGCTAAGGTAGACCCTAGCAAAATTAAATCCATTAAGGAATTGAGAATCCCCACATCCATAAAGCATCTACGAGGATTTCTCGGGTTTACCAGGTATTATCACAAGTTTGTTAAGAATTATGGGAGAATAGCAGCACCTCTAACAACATTATTAAAGAAAGATGCATTTTCATGGACTCCAGAAGCAACAAAGGCCTTCGAACAACTTAAAGAGGCAATGTGCCAAGCACCTGTCTTAGCTACATCGGACTTCACAAAAACCTTTATTGTGGAATGTGATGCTTCAGGAAATGGAATTGTTGCTGCTTTAATGCAAGATGAAAGACCCATTGCTTTTGAAAGTCATCCAATCAAGGGAAAGCTTTTACACAAAGCTATTTATGAGAAGGAAATGTTGGCAATACTCCATGCACTTAAGAAATGGTGACCCTACCTAATGGGAAGACACTTCAAGGTAAAAACGGATCATGATAGCCTTAAATACTTTTTAGACCAAATATTATCCTCTAAATAGCAACAAAAGTGGGTCACAAAGATGTTGGGTTATGACTTTGAACTCATCTACAAAAAAGGGAAGCAAAATGTGGTGGCAGATGCACTCTCAAGAAAGGATGAGGATGTGGAAGCATTGTTGTGTGCCATTTCTATTATCCAACCAGATTGGATAAATGAAGCAAGGGAGGAATGGAAGAATGATGAAGAAGTGTGGCACTTATTCGAAAATTACAACAAGATTCCAGTACGTCTGATACATTTAGCTGGCAAAATGATTCGTTATGGTACAAAGATCGCTTATACCTCTGTAAGAATTCCCAGCTAAAACAAAAGATTCTTATGGAATTACACACTTCTCCCTTAGGAGGGCACTCGGGATTTTTAAAAACTTACCACAGGGTTAAGAAGGATTTTTTTTGGGAGGGTCTCAAATCAGATATTCAAAATTTTGTGGTGGAATGTTTAGTTTGCCAACAAAAAAAAAGTTGAAACAATTAAGACATCGGGTCTATTACAATCTTTATCCATTCCAAGCCAACGTTGGGAGGAGATTTCAATGGATTTTATCACAAGTTTACCCAAGTCTGAGGGAAAGAGTGTCATCATGGTGGTAGTTGACAGACTTACCAGGTATCCACACTTTTGTGCATTATCACATCCATTTAAAGCCAATACAGTTTCTATTGCACTTATGGAAACAATTCAAAAGCTACATGGAAACCCAAAGATTATTGTAAGTGACTGAGATCCCATTTTCACTGGAAATTTTTGGACATAATTATTTTCTTGTCTTCGTACTCAGTTAGATCATAGCTCATCTTATCATCCTCAATCTGATGGGCAAACTAAGATAGTAAACAAATGTTTGGAAGGATATCTTCGTTGCTTTGTATCTGATAAACAGACATAATGGGTCAAATGGTTGCCTTTGGCTGAATGGTGGTATAACACTTCCTTCCATACAACAACAAAAATGACCCCATTTATGACACTTTATGGGTATCATCCACCATCCATCACATCATATTTGAGATAAAATTCTAAGTTTCAAGTAGTGGAACATCACATCGAACATCAAAAACAAGTCCTCCAACTCTTAAAGGATAACCTCATGTTGGCACATAATAGAATGAAACAATAGGTATATCAACATCGCAACGAAAGAAGTTTTTATGTAGGTGATTGGGTATTCCTACGGATACAACCATATAAGCAAATGTCCCTCAAGCAAGCTAAGAAGGATAATAAATTATCACCAAAGTATTATGGTTCATACAAGGTGCTGCAAAAGATTGGTACTATGGCATAAAAATTATAGCTTCCTGCAGCTTCTCGATTGCACCCAATTTTCCATGTTTCATGTTTAAAGAAGGTTATAGGTGATAAGCTCCCAGTTCAAGCAATGTTGCCAAAACTTGATGAGGAAGGAAAAATTATATTGGAACCAGAAGCAGTCATAGAAACAAGAACTCGACAGCTATGAAATCGATCAATTTCAGAGTATCTTATCAAGCAGAAGAACTTATCTGTTGAAGATTCCACATGGGAGGATGAGAATTTTATACAGAAGCATCTGAAACTACTCAAGCATTGAGGACAACACTTTTTGAAGGAGAGGGGCATGTTGGGTCCCTATAATACTAGTGATTAGCCCATTACTATTGTAGTTGTACCCTTTATTAATATTGTTGTACCACTATTGTCCCCATATTGTTATTACTGTGCCCCATAGAATCCCTCTATTGTTATTTTAGTGGCTTTATATTATTATTGTTAGGTCGACTGGGTTATATTGTGACTCCTTAGACTCCTATATATAGAAAGGAGGTTTTTTCATTTGAAGAATCCAAGAATTGCTCATTTATGTAATGTAAAGGAGGTTTCCCCCTCGAAGAGGTTGAATTCTAAGGTGTTGATCTATGTTTTCTATCTTTTCTTGAGCTGGTTTCGTAACAGTCGCCATGTGCAGAGAGCTCCTTTTCATTAGTGCGTTGCGAGGCTAATTTGTTTCTCACTTTTGTATCTATTGTTTCTTTCTTACCCCGCCCTTTAGTAGCATGCTCCTTCACAGCCAAGTCTTTCTTTGTAGTTTCCTTAAGAACAACTTATTTTTTCCTCTCCTGGGTAGCCTTCTCCCATGTGGCTGCATGTTCTTGTTCTTTCTTCTTTTTCACTACAAAGGTATATGTGGAGAATCTTTCTCCTACCTTGCTTGTCCCACCATCCTAATGAGTAGGATCATGACACTCTACTAGCCATCCGCCCACAACCTCCTTGACATTCATGTCAGCCACCAAGTATGGCAGCTTGTACCATACCTCTTGAGTGTGTTTCCTCATGCGGATCTAGACGTTTTGAAAGCCTGCCTTAAATTCTACAAAGGCCATCAACTTCTGGAATAACCTTTGCCTCTAGTTCACAGCTTAGTTTTTCATCTCAATGAAGACCCAAAACACCTTGGATTTTGTACTTCGTGACACATCTTTTGTCTGCAATAGCGAAGCGAACTTCTCTACCTCTGGGAGCGCCTCACTCAATGGAGGAAATTTAATTCCCTTTAGAAGCCTCCATGCCACCAAAACAATTCATAATAGGAGCCAAGCATAGTGGAATAGTTGGCTCTTCTCTTGTGCCTCTCGATAGTTAGCCAAAAATTCACCACATAGATACTGGGACCCATTCGCACACTACACGGCTAACGAAATGACTAACGTAGGCACTTCATTCGTTTGGAACTTCCACACTATCTTGCTTACGAGGATATATGTGGAAAATTGTACCACCTGGTCTATTATGCATCAGATAGAATATTTGCGCTTTCCGTTTACGACCCAATACTCTGTCATTATGCAATCTGCAAGTTGTTTTTTTAGTGATTTGCCAACAAACTATTTTTCCAGGTCCACTCGTTTATATGGTAGCATAGTAATCACGTGGATTAACATATCCATGATGGGGATATCATCACCTAGAGATAAACACCCATCATGTTCTAAAGTCAGCAATTGGCACGCACATTGCGTATTGATATTAGATAGGTGAAAATGAGGTACGAATAGCATGTACAAAAGTGACTGTTAGTTAAAATATGCAAACCCATTTCATGGGTTCGAACATCGTGACCCCTGTATCTTCATAGTATATGTGGGTCATATATTGATTTGTGGCTAAATGTGGGAATTTCTGCTAGTCAGTGACGTCCCGATCTTCCATGTTGAGCACTGGTATATGCACTAAGAGCATATACCCTCATAGTGAGATTCAGTTGGGAGTAGTGGCATAGTAATTGCAAATTTACTAGAATCAGTGTCTTTGGTCACGTCCTTTTGTCCTCTTCACAGAGGCACATATGCTAGAAGCATAGTGATCAGTTCCACATCCTTGGCATACAAATCCTCAATCCCCTATCGGAGTGCCTCTTCATCTAGGTTTAGGGGAACAAAAGGTTACTTTTGTTTATCTTTCCCTTATTTTGTACCTCATGCAGATGTTTTCAGGGTGAGTGGCACACTGGTTCAATGATTGGCTTCTTTTTCTTTTCCTTAGAAGTAGATTATTTCGCCCCAAGCGACCCTGGCATCGTAAGCACTATTGGTGTACCTTCGACACCTACAGTTTCTAGATTTGGTGCCTCAGACATTGTGGCCTCAGAACACATATTCTCAACTCTCTTCTCCAAATAAAAATGACACAACATAACAAAATAATGAACTAGCTTGATGTGCGTGAAAAATTCTGCTTCTCTTCTCAATGCATGTAAGAAATTCTTAACCAACAAAGTGTTTCTTTGCAGACCAACCTGACATGTTTATAGCGATTTTTGGATTCAAATCCAACATTTCCCTCCATAATTTGGTCTTAAATTCACCTTTGGCAGTAGATTTTTGAATATTTTTTCCTTAATTTCCGCTAACCCACTCCTCCTAACAGTATTTCCTTAGTCCAATTAGCAACAATGACTCCAACAACTATTTTTGCGATGGGTTACGTGAAACTCCCCCCATGGTGTAGCGTCTTGAGCGCAACTTGAACCGGTGCACCTTCATCAATCTTCACGCAATCTACTTACTTCCATGTCCTCCCATTTGAGCAATGTTTTTTAGTGTCCCACACTCCCTTGCAACCACCTGGAGCACTAAGAATGCCCTACTGCCATATAGTCATTGCATCAGATACCTTGTATACAACTATAGCTGACTCACATTTATTGTTCCTGGAAAAGCTTCACCATTCAACTTCACCAGTAGAACCTCGCCCCCTCTATAATTTCCTTAACAATATGCGGTCCTAACCAATGCATCTGGAATTTACTTGGAGATTTGGTGAACTTGCTATCATATAACAACAAAAGATCATTTACCTTGAAAATGTGAAGCTTGATATGGCGATCATGCCATGCTTTTTTGCGTTCCTTCTGTACTTGTTGGTGGAATCCTACCAGAAATTGGTCTTCCTCTAACTTCATTAGTTGCATAATCCATTCCTCCAAGACCTCATAATCCAACATTTCCATCAACACTTCTATGTGTAGATTAGGTACAATGTACTCTATAGGCATCACTGCTTTCACCCCATAGACTAATCGAAACAAATTTGTCTTGCCAACTTCTTACAGGTTGTCTGATAGGCCCAGAATTATACAGGTACATTCACATCACATTCATTTTTTTGTGGGCCACATACCTTTGTTAATGTATTTTCCAAAATTTTGTTAAGAACTTTGACAATCCCATTTTCCTGTAGGTGATATAGTGTAGTCGTCTAATGGTATAACTAGAATTCATTTGTCATTGCGCTAATCGTTTAAATCAGAAATTGCAGCCCCCTATCACTCATTAATACCTTTGAGCATCCAAATAGTGTTAATACAAACAAGAATGTTTCTATGGTATCTCCTGTATAGTCCTTTATTGGCTTTGCTTCCACCCATCTAGTTAGATGTTTCATCGCAGTGATAATGTAGCACACACCTGTTTTCTTGCCAGGGGGCTGAATTGTCCCAATAAAATCGATCACTGACTTCTCAAATGCCTGCAAAGAGACCTCAGGATTTAGCTGTAATTCTTCCCTTTCCAGTGCTCTGCCAGTTCCTTGACATGCATCACACGCCTTACGGTATGCTTTGGAATTATTTTGCAATGTTGGCCACCATATTCCTCTGCATAAAATATTCTTCATGGTTTCTTTTCCTACATAATGGCCACTAACACCTCCCCCATGAGTTTCAACAAGAATACTATGACACTAAAAATTTGGCACATATCTTTGCAATATTTCATCTACCCCTATTTTGTACAACTACCCCACAAGGACCGAAAAATCAACTATACGAACTACTAATTATTTCTTCTGCTAATTTGTATATCCTTCAAGCATCATCACTATAGTTAATAAGTGAATAATGTCAACAAAATGGTCATCAGCTACACGTATCATAAAGAGTTGTGCATTTGACAACCCTTCCTCAAAATTGTTGGGTTCTTCACCTATTTCAATTCGTGATAGATGGTCACGTCCAACATTTAACTTCTCCAACTTCACTATCACTTCAAAATCGTACTCCTAAAATAATACCAACCACCTGCAAATCTTCCCCCACAACACATCCTTGTTGACCAGGTACATTAAGGAAAAATGATCCGTGTACATCTCAAAATGTCCCCCTAATAGATAATGCTTGAACTTTTGTAGCGCAAAGACCATGGCCTACCCCACGCGTTGTGTCATTGAATAATTTTCTCGGCCTTTGATATCTTCCTACTTGCGAACACTATAGGATGGTTCAATTCTCCTTCACCTGCCTATGTTAGTATTGCACCGAGCACAATGCAATAAGCATCCACATGTACATGAAACTCCTTTTTCCAATCAGCAAAAACCAGGATTGGCGGAATCACCATACTTCATTTTAACACATCCAAGTTGTGCTAGCATTCCTCATCCCAACAAAATTCACCATCCTTCTTTAGTATTTTTTCCATGGGTGCGCTAATTTGAGCATAGGATTTAATAAATTTTCTATATTATCCCATGTCTCCCAGCATCATACGTAATTACTTAACATTCCTAGGGTCCTCCAAGTTCACAATCACCTCGATCATTGCAGGATCCACCATCAATCCTTGCTTATGCACAACATGACCTAGCAAGATACCAAAACGAACACAATATATATTTTTTCAAGTTCAGCGCCATATGGTATCTTCGACATGTATCCAATGTAAGGCACAAACTTGCTATGTGGCATTTTACTAATCCAAACATAGTCCAGGCATCGAAGTATACTTCTAGAAACTTACGAATGAATTATTTGAGTTTTGTTATGACTACACGGGAAAATATTATAGGAACATTATTTAATCCAAATGGAAAAACAGTGTACTAAAAGCACCCCCATTCTGTTGCGATGTTGGTTTTTCTTCTATCTTCTGGTGCAATCTTAATTTGATGATAACTGGAAAACCCATCAGTAAAGGAATAGGCCTCCTACCGTCTGACATTGTGTAACACTTCATCTATAAATGACATTGGAAATGGATCATGAACACACGCATCATTAAATTTGCACAGATATATACAGATGTTTATTTCACCTCTTTGTTTATTTTCTTTAACTACCATCAGTCTCACCCAATCAGACTCTTGAATAGGTTCTATACTTCCTGCATCCAACATTTTATCCAGCTCTTGGTGAACCTTTTCCTTATACTTTGGATTAAGGCGATAAAGCCTTTGTTTGATAGGCTTTGCGTCTAGCTTCAACGTGATCCTCATAATGCCCAAATCACCAAGTATGCCCTTTAAATATGAAACATTAGTGGGGAAGAGATCATGGTATTCATAAAGTAAGTTAACAACCTTGTCTATTGTAGCATCATCCCAATACTCTCCAATCTTCACCAACTTTGGTTCCTCTTCTGTGCTAATGTTCACCTGCCTGGTTCTCTACTTGTGGTCCTTTTATTAATAGATCTCCTTATATTTATAGAATATTAATATTCCTTGGGTCTTCTTTCTCATATTCAACGGTCACATTATCACATTCTAATGCATGGCGCAACTGGGTGCTCCAATCTAGTTGGGTCCTTTCCATAGGTTCCTTTGGTTTCCTGAAGATAATTGCTTTAATTTCTTGAAGTGCTCCATTGTTGCTTGCAAAACCATCCTCAATGTTAAAATTCAATAAGAATCCTTTATTCAATGCATCAAATTCCACAGTGCCATGGCGAAGCTTTGTTTTGAGGCACCGGTTCATGTGGACTATATCCAACGTATGCCAAAATATATGTACCCATTTTGGCTGCCATTCCGTCACCCATTCCTTAGTCCAGTTTGCCAGGTGATCACATAAATCATCCCCCCAATTATACTTTTCAGTCATTCTTGTATTACCATGCCCAAATCGTAACTTCATCATTTACCAATATCTCACCATCCAGCAAAGCTATCCTTATGTGTACCCCATGATCATGCAAGAAAAGTTCCCAAAGCCAACTCCAATGCTTGGAAACGATGGTATTTGGGGAGTTCATGCTCAAATTCAGCTAAAACTAATATCTATGTCAGTCAAACTATCATAATAAGGTAGCTTTATTTCTTCCAATAAAGCGTAGTGCAGTGACTTTGTTATCATATTGCATCGCAATGTAGATACTTCATGTATGCGGTTTTTCTAATGCTCTAATTCCTCATTTGAGTCATAAGTGTGGGAACCCTCTTGGTCCCATGGGATCCGTTCATCCACCATTGGATTGATCCAATCCTAATCTCACATTTTTATCTTGTATATTTGATCTATCTCATCGTCACTTTATGTATAGTCAAGGACTGGTTTAGTATAGCGTGCTACTTCTGCAGGATCGAGTGGCACTAAAACGCTTAACGACTTTATTCCAAACAACATTGTCCTCTTCTTCAAATTAATGATTGTATTCATGTAAATAGCCCAGGCAATTCCTACGAGCATGGGGTAGGGATTACTGTCATCGATAATTTATATAACTTCAAAGTCTGCTAATGCACTCGCACCTTCAATATTAATTGTTACTCCATATAATCATCCCATGGGGATGATTTTATGTTGATTTTCTATTTGGAGCTGAATCAAAGACCACTAAAGGGCAGGTCTCCACATGATTTCTCATTTATGTTTCAGCATAACATTCGCATCGGACCCGAGATCCAAAATTACTTGCTCCATTTCATAATCACCTATCTACATGTTTAGCCACCTCTCATGTCTGGTTCGTGCCTTATGCTTACCAATCTTTCTAACTGTGAGCTACTCCGTAGGACTTTTTCCCTTATTGGTGCACTTGTATATTAAGTCTTGCAATCCTTCCACGACCCTTATGTCACGTAGTAACTTCATGTAGGTCTCTAAAAAGGTAGTTAGTATGGAAGGATCAACTTCTTGTGTCGCACTAGTCTCTCGTGTCTTTTCCTAGCTTCCTGAGGTGGAGGCCTTAGTGAAGCTCTTATTTTATTCCATGAATGTTTCCTTACCGTGATTAGGGTAAAAGGAAGTTTATTTCTAAAGAGGATTTTACACCAATCCAACTTCTTCAAACTGCTTACCTTTATCTGCACCAGTCATCATACCACTTCCTATTACAATATTAATTCTTTGATCCTCCTCGTGGGGCTCAACCCTCATCATTTGTAAATTCTATGTAGGCTATTTAGGCGGAATTTTATTCTCCTGCATTTTAGCTATTAAGACCAGGTATTTTTATATGGCATGGTAAAATTATCTATAGTATTGGAATGAAGGGTGTGTAGGATTCAAGAAATCTCATGTGAAGTTCCCCTACTATCCGCAGTTGTATAAAATAATCTAGCCACAACCCCTACAAGGTCTTACTCCTTGTCCTTGTCTTTAGCTCGAAAAACCTCCACATGCTCCTCTTGAGCCTTGATGTGGAGGTCGAGATTCTACTTGGATATGGTAAGTAGGGGCTCTTTCCATCATCAGCTCATAACTTCGACTATGTAGCTCATCATGGCCCACAGATTTACAAAAATTGCAAAACAATTATTGGGGCATCTAAACAAACTTTTGAATTAATTGTAAGTTATCTGTCGCATGTTTCCAAGTGACTTGAAAAATTGTGCACCATTATGCAGCTCCAGTGATTGGCCGGGATGGGGCTTCTGGCTTTAGGGAGGATACCCCCCCCAAGATAATTCACATAAAATGGAAAGTGATCTTTCTCATGCACATGGCCCTTACACTTCAAGAACGAAACCTATGTGTGCACTTCTGGCTTAGTCTCATTTTCTTTCTTAAAACAACGTAATTCTTGGTGCAAGATCACTAACTATGAGTGAATTTGTTGTACCCATAGTTTTGTATCCTGAATAGGTGATGCTTCCAGTCTCATGGTGATCTCCAAGGCATCTCGCTTTATTGCTATCTTCTATTGTGACTTATAAATTCTTAGATACGACTAAAGCTATGTGATAAGTTAGTCGTGATGTTGTTGATCTAGATTGTCATTAATGTCAATATGGAAATATTCTAGGATAATGAATGATGATTGGATGTCATAGGAGCTATCAGAGAAGAGAATATCAGAGAAAAGTAGAGCTATTAGAGTAGTATAAAACGTTATGAGGGGTAGGAGTGAAGAGAAGCCATAGTAGTGACATGCCAAGACAAAGCAGATCTATTGCATCCGCCAAGACTAAGAACCATATCAGAGATATCACATGAAATGTCAGAAGGAGCAAAGAGGAACATGTAGCAAATAAAGATCCAAAATGAGGAACACATCCTTGAAATAAGAGCTATTAGAAGAGCAGAAGAGTGAAGAGTGTACGTAGTCATCAGAGCAACTAAAGAAGAAAACAAAGAGCACAATTATCGGAAGAGTGGGGGTAGGAGTGTACATCTGTTTTGATTTTGGCTGAAGGACCAGACTAAATCATAGCCATTGATCTCATTTTCAATGCTTACATCAGAGTCAACAGAGCGGGTTAAGTCTTTTGTTAACCTGTGTGCTAGTTGAAGACCCACAGGCCGTAGATTTGATGACCTCATATATCCAATGCATATCAAGTCACAAAATGATCGGACGTTAATCTCAAGAACAGACCCAAACTTTTATACATCAAGTTTTCATAATCCTTATGGGCTTCATAAAGGCGGTTAAGCATTGCACAATTTCCTTGCCCGATATTATTATCAACCATTGGATCCAACGCGCCTTGATCAAACAGTGGAGGATCGATGATTGGGTTTGTTGATTGGGTGGATCAATAACTGTCAAATTAAAGATGAGATCAGTAGTGGAGAATTAATCCAATATGACTTGGGACTAAGTGGACTCGATTGAGTTATCAAAAGAAGATTATTGGAATATCGTATCTGTCGCATATCACTAGTCTTGAATAAATGTAATGATGGTAAACCGCAATTGCGATTAGGGTGATGATGTGGCAGGTGGGACCACCCATTATATATTTTTCACTATGTTGATATGTGAAGATCGATGATGTTGATATCAGAGGATAGAGTATGTTATGGGAATGACTTATAAAACACCTCTGGAATTTGCGATTGATGACGTGGATGTGGGACCTCCTTGGGAAATCGAAGGAACAAATGAAGCTGGAAGGTGAAGGGAAGGAAACAATAATTCAAAAGGTCGAGAAGCCAAAGTTCTGGCAGACGATGAAGGGCCAATGGAAGCCAAGGTCAAACAATAGTGATGCATGGGTTAATCTTTGAAATGCTTGAACCTATGATGACTTAAATAGAGGTGCAGTATAGATCGTAAAATATTTGAATAATTTAGTGAAGTGAAATAATGCTTGATCTGCCATCATTTGGAGGGAGCAATAGATTGCACCAATACTGAAGTATTTATGATTATGATCCTTGGAAGTAAGAGATCATGACACTAAGAACAAGGAGAAGCAGTCACTCCTAAAGCACTTACCATGGCAGATAGAACAACAGGTTGAAATAGAGAATTGTTTTTTTTGTGCAGACAGTCAGGTGTCTCACGCATCTATCACAAAGAATAGGTAATGGTTCACAACTTGTAAACTGGAAGAAATAGAGGTAAGCTGCAGGTCTAGTAGGATAGAAGAAAGAAGGAGGACATAAGCAAGTCGTAGGTCCGGCAGGGTTGGGAGAGGAGAATAACTACCAAACATATCCAGATAATATACAATAGAGGGTTGGATACCTTGGGGTTGGTGCCTTAGAATTGGAAGGATTGATGTCCTCAGAGTTGGTGCTCCTAAATCTAAGTTTAATGCCTTGAGAAGATAGGCTTGGTGCCCTGGAGGTTGGAGCCTCACAAAAAGTCCAAGTTGGTGCTTGGCAATAGATTGAAGCTTTTTATATTTTGTAATTGATTCATTGTAAAGATTATATTAATAAAAGCATATATTTCTATTGTTCATTTTGTGTTCTAAATGTAAATGATTTAACTGGTAAAAATGACAATTAAAAAGAAATACTAATTCATCTCCCTCTTAGTATTTCCAACAATTGGTATCAGAGTGGGCCTCTTCATATTAGCCTAACAGTTAGAACAAGGATTCTTTTTCACAATGAGACATAAAGAAGTGTCACGAAGACCTCCTTTGTTTGATGGCACAAATTTTGGTTTTTGAAAAAAATAATTTCCTATTACTTAATGTCCCTTGGACCTGATGTTTGGCATTCGGTTTTAAATTAGTACATAGCTCCTTCCACTCTTCGAACAGATGAAGACAAAAGGAAAACTTAAATGAAGATGAAAAAGCCGTAAACTCCATCACTAGTGGAATCAATGATTTTGAATTTACAAAAGTCATGAATTGTAACTAGGCCAAAGAAGTATGGGATAAGCTAATTAACATATACAATGGGGAGTCCAAAGTTAAGAAGGCAAAGCTTCAAACTCATAGAAGGCAATTTGAAAGTCTAAAAATGGATGATAAAGAAGATATTGCATCATACTTTCTCCAAGTAGCTAAAGTGCCCAACTCTCTTAAAGGATTGGAATAAAACATTGAAGAAAGCACTATTGTTAAAAAGGTCTTAAGATCTCTCCCAGACAGATTTGACTACAAAGTGCTATGGAAGAAATGAAGGATCTAGATACTCTAAATATGGATGAACTTCATGGAATCCTCATTGCCTATCAAATGAAAAAAGGATGACCAAGCTCCAAATATGCAGCATTCAAGGCCTCAAAATCAAAAAAGGGGAAAGAATGGAATACCAGTAGTGATGACTCAGATGTTGAATCCAAATTGGCACAAGTTTTACGAATACTAAAGAAAGGATCTAAGCTAAAAGGTAAGTACCATCTTATTTGATTCAAATGTGGAAAAATAGGTCATTATGCTGCAAAATGTCCTCATAAGCATGATAGTGATGGTGAGGAAAATTCTAAAAGGATTCTATACAAAAAGAAAGGGTTTAATAAGATTAATTTCTTCTCTAAGCAAGATGAGTCTGATGAAGATGAATTTGTAGTCATAAAAAAGAAATAAACTAATCAGTTCCCTCATTGCAAAGGAGGTAATGAAGAATTAGATGAAGAAAATGACCATGCTTGAAGTTAATAAGTATTATTCATGGAATTCACAAATGATGATGATTTAGCACTAGAAGGAAATTTAGATGAGTTGTTAATAAGTGCCACTAAATAAAATGAGAAATTATGAAATAAAATCATCTCTCTCAAGGTAGAAAATGAGGAAACTAAAAGAAGGGAAGACATCTTGAAAAATAAGGTAAAATAAAAAGAACAAGTTTGTGAAGAACATGAAGCCAAAATAGTATCTCTAAGGAGGGAATTGGATCAAGTCAGAAAGAGTTGGGAAAGCTTTAAAATTCTTGACACTATCTTATATAATCAAAAACCTCAACATGACAAATCCGGGATAGGTTTTATAGGAGAATCATCAAGTACTAAGAATACTGCGAAAAGCTATGCTCACGTACTTTCTAGAAGCACAAAAGAAGAAAGATTATTTCATCAAAGCCCCATCTCAAATGCAAAGAATGAATAGAGAGTAACTCCAAGGAATAATGTTGATTCAAATCATGGCTATTGCAATAGGTACAAAACATTATTTCATCAAAGGCCCATCCCAAATCCAAAGAATGAAGAGGGAGTAACTCCAAGGAAGAATGTTGATTCAAATCATGGCTATTACAATAGGTACAAAACTATATTTTTTGGGCATTGTTTTTATTGTAAAAATTTTGGTCATCAAGCTAAACATTGCATGGCCCGTAATAATGAAACACCAAACTTGAAGGATCAAACAAACAAACCATATGGTCCCAAAGGGCAAGGACAAATAAAGACCTACAACTCTTTTGATCCTTTGGCCAAATTTGATCCAATGTGCTAATTATGTAATGATAATGGACACAATGAACAAAATTTCCCCCTCAAAAGAAGAAAAGAGAAAAATGAGAAACCCAACACGGATAAATGTGGCCTAGCTCTATGTGCTCACAATGATGAAAATCATTGGTTTGTGGATAGTGGGTGCTCGAGACACGTGACAGGGGACAAAAGGAAGTTTGTCTCATTGAAAAAAAGGAATGAAACGTATCCTTTGGAAGTGGATCTACGAAAATTGCTAGAAAAGGAACTATTACCCTTATTAATGGAAAAGGAAAGGTTAAAAATGCTTTGCTAGTAAACGGGCTCAAACACAATCTCCTGAGTGTTAGCCAAATCTGTGATCAAGGAAATAATGTTGTCTTTAGAGCTGAATATTCTGAAATAAGGAACTCTTCCTCAGGGGAACTTGTGGCGAAAGGGGTAAGAACACTAGACAACATCTACATTCTGAACAAAATTCAAGAAGATAAATGTTACTTAAGACAAACAGATGAAAGTTGGTCGTGGCCCAAGCGACTTGGACACACAAACTTCGATAAATTTATCAATATCATCAAGATTAATGCAATATGATACATCCAAAAGTTATTCAAGACAAATCAAGGAGTATGTGGTCCATGTCAAAATGAAAAGCAAACTATAACTAGCCACAAGACCGAGGACTTTTCTACATCAAAGCCTTCATCCATGCTAATTTACGTGGACCAACTAGAACTCTAGCACTCCAAGGAGAAAGCTAATTTTCTTTATTTGTTGATGACAATACTAGAATGATGTGGGTATATTTTATAAAATATAAATTTGAAGCATTTGAATGTTTTAAAAATATTAAAGCTCTTGTATAAAATGAAAAGGAATCTAAGATTAAATGTCTCAGAACAGATAGAGGGGAAGAGTTCACATCAAAAGAATTTGATGTTCTGTAAAGTACATGGAACCAAAAGAGAACTCTCTACTGTTGGAACACCCAAGAAAAATGGGTTACTTGAAAGAAGAAATCGAATAGTTCAAGAAATGGCAAGAAAAAAGTTAATAGGAGCTAACGTGCAGTAAAAATTCTGGAGAGAAGTAGTCGGAACAACTTTCTATACCTTGAATCAAACTCAAATAAGACCAAATAATGAGAAGACTCCTTATGAATTATGGAAAGGAATACCTGCTTTAGTAAAATACTTCAATATTTTTGGAAGCAAGTGCTTCATAAAAATCAATGATCTCTCACCTGGAAAATTTGATTCTCAGGTTGACAAAGGGATATTCCTTGGATATTCAACAAGGAGCAAACCCTACAAGTGCTACAATAATCGACTATGAAAAATAGTGGAAAGCATTGATGTGAAGATTGATGAAGACCTTCTACAAAAACAAATTGAAGAACATGAAGTTGACCCTCTCATTGATGAAGAACATGAAAAAAAAGAAAAAGGTCAAGAAAAACACAAGGAAAAAGAACCATCTCAAACCCCTTCAAAGAGAAGTTTCTCCAAAAACATCACCTAAAAAAGCATATTATTAGCAATATAGATGAAGGCATGCAAAGCCGAAGAAGGATGACAAGTAAATGAAAGAAAAATGATGTTTCTCTTCTATCCATGATAGAACCATAAACATTTACTCAAGCAAGTAAGGATCCTCATTGGGTAAAGGCCATGCAAGAATAAATGTGTCAAATTGAGAAGAATGAGACATGGAAGCTGGTACCTCATCCAAAGGATAAAAATATAATTGGAACCAAGTGGGTGTTCAAAAAAAAATGAATGAAGATAAACAACTCATTAGAAATAAAGCAAGGCTTGTTTGTAAAGGCTATTCACAAATTGAAGGAATTGACTTTGAAGAAACCCTTGCACCAGTAGCTCGTGTGGAAGCTATCAGGATGTTCTTGATAGGAGAGTTATCTTATTTCCTTAGACCACATCAGACATGTTCATATCTCAAGCCAAATATCTTAAAGACATGCTTAAAAGATACGGAATGGAAGACTGTGCACCCATGATCACACATATGACCTCAAATTGAAAATTAAGAAAAGATGATGACCCCCCTCCGGTAGATGCAACTCATTATAGGTCAACAATTCGAGCCCTTCTATACTTAACTACTATGAGATTTGACATTATCCAAGTAGTAGGAATGGTGGGAAGATTTCAATCAGCTCCTAAACAATACCATTTGTTGGTTGTAAAGAGAATTTTGAAATACATGAAAGGAACTCCTGATTTTGGTCTTTGGTACCCTAAGATCTCAACTCTTACTGTGACTGCATACACCGATGTTGATTGGCCCAAAAGTGTCGATGATCAAAAAGGTACTAGTGGAAATGCATTCTTCATGGGAGATTGTCTAGTACCTTGGCTCAGCAAAAAATAAACATCCATATCACTATGTATAGTTGAAGCCAAATATATAGTTGCTGCAAATTGTTGTACTCAAATATTATGGATGAAGGAAGCTCTGAAAGATGTCAACGTAAGTACAAATCAACCAATCACCATCTATTGTGATAACACAATTGCTATCAGCCTCAACAAAAATCCAGTGATGCACTCCAAAATGAAACACATACTAATCAAGTATCATTTCATTTGTGAACAAGTAGTTGAAAAAAACACATCTTGGATTATATCAATACTAAGGAGAAGATAGCCAATATTTTCACAAAACCTCTTCCTAGAGAAGAATTTGAACATCTTCATCAAAATATGGGGATTATTTCTTTAGCAATAGATTAAGTTGATTCATAAATATGTTGCATGATAGGGGGAACAGTTTGATAGAGGGAGACCTTATGCACTCCATTGCTACTAATGACAAAGGGGGAGAGAAGAAGAAGAATATTGCCATCAATGAAAAAGGGGGAGATTGTTGATCTATATTGTCATTAATTTTAATATGGAAACACTCTAGGATACTAAATGATGATCAGAAGTCATAGGAGCTATCAAAGCAAAGAATATTAGAGCAGAGCAGAGCTATCGAAGCACAAAAGAGCTTATAGAGCAATATCAGAACTTATAGGGTGTACGAGTGAAGAGAGGCTATAGGAGCGACATGCCAAGAGAAATCAGAACTATCGCATGTGCCAAGAGTAAGAACCATTTCAGAGATATCACATGAAATATCAGAAGGAGAAAAGACAAACAACTACTGAGGAAAGAAACAAAATGAGGAACACATCATCAAAATAAGAGCTATCAGAAGAGTGGAAGAGGGAAGAGTGTACATCGTCATCGAAGCAAGTAAAGAAGAAAACAAAGAGCACAACTATAGGAAGAGAAAGGGTAGGAGTGTACGTTCTTTTTTATCGCGTTTGAAGGCCCTCACTAAATCCTAGTTGTTGATCTCATTTTCAATGCTTATGTCACAGTCAACGATGGGGGTTAAGCCTATTATTAACCCATGTGCTAGTTGAAGACCTGTAGGTCATAGATTTGATGACCTTGTATATCCAATGGATATTGGGTCACAAAATGATTGAATGTTAATCTCAAGAGAAAACCCAAACTTTTATAGATCAAGGATTTATAATCCTTATCGGCTTCACAGAGGCAGTTAAGTGTTGCGCAAGTTCCCCGACTGATATCGTTATGAACCATTTGATCCAATGTGCCTCAATCAAATAGTGGAGTATTTTCGATTTGGTTTGTTGATCGGGTGGATCAACAACTGTCGCATTAAATATGAGATAAACAATGGAGAATTAATATGATAAGACTTGGGACTTAGTGGACCCGAATGAGTTATCAAAAGAAGCTTATTGGAATATCACATCCATCGCATATCACTAGTCTCGAAGAAAGGTAATGATGGTAAACCGCGATTGCGATTAAGGTGATGATGTGGCAGGTCGAACCGTCCATTATATGTTTTTAACTATGTTGATATGTGAAGATCGATGATGTTGATATTAGAGGATAGAGTATGTTATGGGCATGACTTATAAAATACCTCTGAAGTTGCAATTGTGATTGATGACGTAGATGTGGGACCTCCTTGGGAAGTTGAAAGAATAGAGGAAGCTGGAAGGTCAAGCAAATGAAGAAGAAGTTGAAAGGTTGAGAAACCAAAGGTCTGGCAGACGATGAAGGGCCAATGGAAGCCAAAGGTCAAATGACACTGCTATGTGGGTTCATCTTTGAAATGCTTGAACCTGTGATGATTTAAATAGAGGTGCAGTACAAATCATAAAGGAGTTGAACAATTTGGTGAAGTGAAATAAGGTTTGATCTGCCATCATTTGAAGTGAGCAATAGATTGCACCGATACTTAAGTATTTCTGAGTATAAACCTTGGAAGTAAGAGATCGTCACACTAAGAATCGTGAGAAGCAGTCACTCCTGAAGCACTTACCATGGCAGATATAACAACATGCTGAAATAGATAATTGTTTTCTTCTGTGTAGGTAATCAAGTGTCTTAGGCATCTATCACAGAGAAGAGGTAATGGTTCACAACTTGTAAACTAGAAGAAACAGAGGTAAGTTGTATGTTTAGCAGGATAGAAGAAAGGAAGAGGACAGAAGTAAGTCGTAGCTCTAGTAGGGTTTGGAGTAGAGAATAACTACCAAACATATCCAAACAATATATAGTAGAGTGTTGGAGCCCTTGGGGTTGGTGCCTCAGAATTGTAAGGGTTTGTGTGTCCTTAAATTTGGTGCTCCTAAATCTAAGGTTGGTGCCTTGACAAGACATGGTTGGTGCCTTGGAGGTTGGAGCCCTAAAGAAAGTTCAAGTTAGTGCATGGCAACAGATTGAAGCTTTATATATATTGTACCTGATTCATTGTAAAGATTATATTAATAAAAGAATGTATTCCTATTGTTCATTTTGTGTTGTAAATGTAATTGATTTAACTGGTAAAAATGACAATTAAAAAGAAATACTAATTCACCTCCCCTCTCAGTACTTCTAACAAATGCTAGGTATCTAAGATTTTCATGCTAGCCTATCCGATCTGGGACATCAACCTCTAATGAAAGTGCCATGGTGTCTTATCGAATCTCATTAGGACATCATTAAATTCAATTACTAGTTGTACCTCAGATTTAGGCTTACTAATCTCTTTACTCAATGTTGTTTGAGTCTCTACTAATGATGCATGAGGATTATCAGCACAATACTTAATGTACCAGGTTAGTGCGTGATCCTGCAAGGCGGTAACCAACTACACCTTCTTTATATTATCATTAGTGATTTATTTCCTTGTCGATACAATGTTCACAATAAACCATAATTGATGAGGATCTTCACTTCCTATGCCCTTGAACATCATAATCTTCATTGTGTTTGCCATGATGAATGGACGAGGTGGAGGTGGAGGTATAGGTAAAGGTGTACGTGATGGAGCTGGAGGTGGAGGTGGGGTTGACGGATGAGATATCATTGAAATACCCCAAGTTATTAACTAAACAACACTTCATGGTGTAGTCAACGCCGCCCCTTCATCATCACTTGAAGGAGGTTCAATTAATGGACTATACTCTAGACTCGATCCATTATTTCTAAAGAGTCTCCCACTTCACGTAGCTTCGAACATCAAGGTCATGGAATTACCCACTTTTCACATAAGAGCATTGTAATCAAAGTATTTAATGACCTTAAGTACTTACGTCGCGGTCCCTTGAAAAATATTCACTATGCTTCGCTATATATTACCTCTGTCTATATATACCTATTCAACCAATCTTCCATCAATAGGCATGGATTCACGTTTTCTTGAACCACAAACTCATGAATCGTATGATCTAAACACTTTTCAATCTCTTTCTTAGTTAGATTTTAATGATGCGACATCACACATCTCTTTAAGTAGATCCCGGTCTCAACAATGGGAACATTTGTTGGCTCAAGGGGTCCTGACCTAGGTTCAAAGTTAGTTGTTCCAAAAAACAAAACCCTACAGTGCTGGTCCTTTCGGCAACAACCCACATAATGCAGGGTGCAGTCTCACCTGAGGCAATATTGGGGTATGCAAGAACCAAGTTTTTGCATCCAGAGACAAGTTTGATGTCTTTCAGTGTCTTAGGTCTGCTTCCACGTAGATTGATAGAATTCTAGGACTCTTTACTATAACTAAGTTAAAGTTTCCTCTGAACCTTCGCAAAGGTCCATGATCAGTCCTTGTAGACCTTAAATGATCGATTTACCTACTTTCACCCATCAACAAGTAACCCTAGATGAGATTTCACGTAGATCTACGTAATTCATCAGAAACATAAGATAAATAGCTTTTAACTTCCCATATGTGGATGACCATTCATTTCATACATTATTAAGATAATTTTGGTGAAGTTGTGTAGTATTGAATCATTATTTCATAAAACGTATCATTCAGTTGGTAAAATATAACATAAACAGATTCAATAGAAATTCACAATAATTCTACAAAAGGATCTCTTTATTATTCTTTCATTCACAGATTACAAACTCTCTACCATACACACATAGTTTCAGGGGTCAACACACTTAGTTGGAGACTCTAGCCAGACTTCTTTTTCACTCAACTGCAAGAGCCTTCCCTTCTCTACCTAAGCGTAGGAAGCAGAGCCTTCAATCTTAACTCTTTCTCAACACAACAAAAATCTTCTAGATACCCCATTCTCTATATAAAGCTATCTCTAAAACTTGCTAAGACTCAACTATTTATAGATTTACTAATACAATAGCATGGCCCTTGGCTCATGGGTGAGTCTTGAAAACCAACCAAAAACAAGGGGCTAAGGCCGCCTTGAATTTATCTATCTACACGCTCAGCATCCACATTTTGTAGATACTTTACATATTTTACAAAATTATTTACAAAAAATGACTAAGTTAATTCAATTCTACCCCATGGTCATCAAGATTAATTTTTTCATGGAATGACAATAGAAAAGTATTAAGAAAATATTTTAACGTAAAGGGAAGATTGTTGACTGGTGGATTGGGCTACAACACAGGGGTTGTTTTGGTAATGAAAAATAATGTATGATGTGCCTATGGTTGCATAAAATATTGAACAAGAGTATTTGTCAAGGGAAGAATTAATTTTTTCCATTCCCAAAAGGTGTTCATGAAATTGCAAAAAATATGGTAAGGATGGAAAATTTCATTCCACTACCGTTGTTGTCAATGCGGTTCCTAGTACAACCATGTAGTTTTGGTGCATTTGAAACGTTTAGCAAATTGCTATTGCCAAATCTATATTTCCTTCATCAGGGCATGCAACAGTATAGGCTTGTGGGAGATCTTAGGCCATGGAAGTGTCACATTTTTCAAGATTCCAAACACCCATTTTAGTTATTTTACCATACTTATTTTCCTATCTATTACTAGTCTTGTTGTGTTTCTTCATGAATGTGCCACATTAATAATATAATGTTAAAGTAGTAAATTATATTTATTTTCCTTTATTTTTTTTAATTATAAAGGATTATTGTTGGCTGTGTTGATGATGTTATTCCTATTGTTGTTGAAGTGGTTCCCATTAATTGACAATAACATCCTTCGAGATTTACAGGCTTCTGCATTTCTGAGATAGATTATGGAACATGGACTTTTCAATAGGGATGTTGACATGGATTTATGTTATCCAAGTCATACCTAAGTTAACATTACTAGGTTGCAACTCATGATCTATAAGCTGGACAACCCACAGGTACAAATGACTAGGTGAGTAAATTTAGGCATAATTTCTTCGAAAATGTAGATTAATGTGGAAAATTCACAACATGGATTTTTATGAGATCATCCCCAATTAGGTGAGATGCACACATTTTCTCCAGAAAATGCACTAATTGAGATATACATAGGGTTCTTTGAGAGGGTTATTTCTTGTTGCAGTTGTTTATAGACTACATCAAAAGTGGAGAAATCAATTAGGAATTGAAATAGCTCCAGCCTATTCTCGATAGATTCTATAACAAATAAATCTATTGTAATAAAGTCTTGAGATTTTTTCCATCTAAGATCTCGAAAACAAAAATAGACTCAATTTTTTTTAATCTTTCTATAATTGTGACAACACAAATTTAGGCGATTTGTTCCAATTTGTCCCATATCTCTTTGTATAAAATGTATGGGCAAAGAAAATGTTGGGAGTTAGAAAGAAAATGAATAAGTTACCTTAGGGAGGGGTAGGAATCTTCATTCTTGGATTATGCATCTTGTCAGTTCATTTCCAGATCTCATGAAGTCTCTATAAGTTATTGGTTGATCTCTAAATTACTAGTTTATGATGTTTGAATCACCAACCCTTTGCTAGGTAAGAAAGAAACTACTCTTTAGCAAGGATTTTTGTGTCAATAGAGGTGGATAGTTTTTCCACATTAATTTATTTGAAAGTTATGTTAATTAATTTCTTATGTTAATTTCAATTGTCATTGTTACATATTCTTGTTGATATATCCTTGGTATTGATTGGTTAATTTAGCCTGTAGAACATTTGATGTAGATTACACATGTGACATCATAGTTATTAGATCAATCCTTACTAATTTTGTGATGATACTATTAAATTGATACTATAGATTTATATTTTGATGTTGAAACAACTATTATTTGGCTTTTGTTACATATGTTACAATGTGCTATTTAGTTACTGAATGTGTTGGTTGTGATTGAATGTTTTTGTGCAACTGCTTTATAGAGTGATCCTCTTTTTCCTTGCGAAGAGTGGTTTCTATGAATGAATATTATTTTATTTCTACAATAGCAAATTTCATTTCTTGCATGGTGTGCAGTGAGTAATTTTTATGCAAGTGAGGGTTTGACATTGAGATTGACTTTCATTCTTCCAAGTGTGAAGAGTAACAAAATTGACTTCATTATGTCTAAGGTCTTTTATAAGAAAAATTAAAATTAGGAGTTAGCCAATGCCAGTTAGAAATTAATGCTTGCATATATTTTGCATGATAGCCTTGAAATAAAAAGACCTACCTAGAATGATAATTTGTGTTTGAGTGAACTGACTTGTTTTATTAAGATAATTCATGTGCACAACAATCCATTATATTCCAGTTTTTGGAATCCCAACCCTATTGTGATGCCTCGACAATGAGTACATACTTGTAGGGTCTCTTTGAGCCAAGTTGAAGGAAATCCAAAGGTGTGTCTTTGTGTTGACTTTGTCACCTCGATATCTCATCTTTATACCCCCTGAATTGTTGGATGATATTCAAAAATCCTCCAAGAAAGTGATGGAAGATATAGATGAGTTAATTCACTCATAGGTTGTCATTGAAATATATGAATGGATGTCATATACTAGGCATACCCAAGGTTACCAAAATTAATATCTTTGTAATATAAATATTTGCTAGCACAATAAGGTTCTCATTGGAAATTTTTTACTAGAGCAAAATGAATCCAAAATAGAGATTTTTCTATAGTTAGATGACCTTTAGATTGAGAACCATGATGTGGAACTCCATATAGCATGCATCGAGACAAATCTCACCCACCAAAACATTCTAGTGTCATTGAGATCTCCAATGAGTCGATATATGGTTCAAGATATTCTTATCCAGTTTTATATGCACTAATGTTTCTATATGTATTCCCAAGAGGCGTCTATGAAGATGTGTTTTAGTATTTTTTTGGTTATGCTTAGAAGATTCTAGAAATTTTGTTAAGCATGGTAATGGGTTAGAGATGTAATTCCTCTCTATTTCAAAAACCATTATAGTTAGGATATTGTTATTTAATATTTGAAGTACTTTTAGTAATGGCATGATGGCCAAGAATTTCTTTGTGGAGGAAAAAATGTGATAATGTAATTATTTGTATTTGAAATAAATTTAATAGAGTAATTGAAGAAACAACTTGGAAATAAAAAGGAAATGAATGAGATCATTATCATAATCCATAGTCCAGGATGTATAGATTGGATCAAAGGAAAAAAAATATAGTTTTCCAAATCACATCAGAAAAACTGATTGAGTGAAATGATGTAATTTACTAAATAAGAAAAGGGAAATATGGGAAAATCATCCAATGTGGGGAAAACAACATTGGAATGGGTAAATAAGCATCATGGGAGAAAAGGACTACCCTTAAAAGATGAAAAATAATCCTTAAAAAAAGAAACGAAAATCCTAGGCTATGGGGATTGTTGGAAGCTAGAAAAATGGGACATCATTATAGAAAGTATGCTAGGGAAAGTTAGGCATAAGAATGGATTCACAAGGAGAATAGAGGTTGTTGATTCTGGGGAAAAAGGAAAAGGGATATCACAACATGGGGGAGAACCATTAGAGAAGGTTCAAGGATGGGAGGCAAAAATTGTTATTTTCAAGTTATTTTCATGTACTACTGTAAGATTCATTTTCCTGTTTGTACGATTTTGTAGAAGAGAGGATTTTTCTGATTTAGTTGGATGAAATGATGTATGATTTTTTAATTAGTTGGCTGAAGTTAGATGTTTGAATAAATGATGGTAATGAGGTCATAGTTTATTTCAATCGAAGTACTTATGGTGTATTACTAATTAAAAGAAAAATATACATATAACTTAGAGGAAGTTCATTACTATATGAATATATGACAGATGAAACGATTAAAATAACAAATTGAGTATAATGTATGTATTCAAGTATTCAAGTTGTAATTTTTTTCTTACACATTGGTTAGACTTTAGTGAAACCTAGAATGTAAGAGTCGTAGTAAAAAGAAGATATGGTTGAGAGAAGGGAATGAATGATAAGGGTGTAGATATATTCAAGAGAATTACCAGTGAAGAGAGACAACATGAGGATATATAATTTATAGCATAGCCCTGATAAAGTAGGGATTGATTACCTAAAGTATAACTACCTCCCAGTTTGCTAAATGAAGGCCTCTAACATCCATAATAAATCTTCATAAATGGAAATGTTTTCATATACTGCGGTGCTAAATAAGCGGAAATAGACCAGAAAAATTAATTGGAATCTAGTTAGTGTGGAGAGACAATGAGATATGCAGGTGAAAGTGTCCATTCCAAGAAGGCCTGGAAATGTCATGCTCACAAGTTACACATGGGAAAACTCGAATAGGGAATTAGGGGAAATGTTTTGAAAATAAATTAAAGAAATAGTAACAAAGATCATCATAATAGTTTTTATTTACACCTTATGGTATACAACAAAATAAAATATGTTGGAATTCCATTGGTTTATGTTTGATTCAACTAAAAGTCTAGAATAAACAAAAACTCTCTAGTCAATACCATATTTTGGATTTAACCCCTATACAATCTAGAAATTAATGGAAATAAATCTCTCAAAATGACATTAAAACAACGGGCCAATTTCCCATAGTAAAATAGATAAATTATAAGTGTGTTCAGGTATAACTGGACATTAAAGAAAAGTATCATTCTGTACACATGATAGAAGAAAAGTATATACATAGGACAAACATGTCATCATTTTAAATCAAGTGAAACGGTTTAACCTTCGACATCAGTCGAGTTCACTCGCCATGCAGGGTAGGTAGACTGGTAATAAATAAAAAGGAAAAATATGTATCTATCAATACACACTCCTCCGTGGAATGCAAATTAGGCCCTACAATATACACTTAGTGTCTATTGTTTATCACAGAGAAAAAGAAAAATGTAAACGCTACCATGTGACGGCATAGATCACATGAGTTGTGTGCCACTCGCATTCTTGAATTCTACCTTGATAATTCTTGATGAACCCCAGAACGAGTAGCAAGAACAAACCTGGAGGATTCAAACGAATCTTTGTGTGCCATACCGTTACGTATTCAAAGCGAGATTCCCTAAAGTTAGAATGTGGGTACTAACAATTGCAAAGACGATTCCAAATTATAAAATGCATGATGTATTATGGGTTGAATAGAATTGGTGGAAAGCAATTAGAAAGGTAAGAGACAAACAATTCACTCAACTTATTTGGGAAGCTTGAGAAATATAGATGTAAAGCTAAGAAGGAGTCAACTTCTACCACTTTGTCCCACTCATACCCTGCCACCTTGGAATCAAAATTTACCCTTAAGAATAGGAGCAAAAGAGAGCAATTGCTAAAGACAAGGGAGAATATTATTCTAGTAAATCCCCTTTAAAATTCTACATCCATAGAGGAAAAGCATTTAAAGCTAGGATTACACATTGAGATGAAGGGGTCTATGGAGGTTTTTACCTGAGTGTAGCATGCAAGGTGTTTTTCATAAAATGGAGTCCACATCTGGGAAAGTAGTGTATCATGCACTGTACATAGCTAAGGGGAGAGTGATGAGGGTTGTAGTATATGTTACACTAAACCCAAGTACAAATCGTAGAGTATACCTGGAAAATGTGAACAAAATATCCATTAGGAAATTTAATATGTTCTAAGAACCAATAAGTAGTAAAGCAAAATGCAATTAGAATAGAAGATTTTGAGTGGGTTAAATGTTGATCAGAACAACTAGTGAGTGGAAAAAAGGTAAGAATCATTTCTGTTGACTGACTGAAGCTATGTTAGAAGCAACTGAAAGCCTTGTATTAGGACCATGAACTATCATTGTTGGTTGCCCAAAACCAGAAATTTCAGATAATTCAAGGCACCGGGTATAGACATGAAAATTGGTCATCTATGTGCTAAGGAACAAAAAGAATGGTGGAGAAAGAATGATATTAAACCCGAATAAACATGATAGGAACACCAAACAAACAAAAAACTTACCTACTAAATTCGCATTGAGACATTGAGACTGTGAGGGTGTTATGAAACCAACTCACAAAAATATAGAAAAGATAGATCAATAACTTAGAAATAAGCCTCTTCGAGGAGGAAACCTACTTTACATTACACAAATAAAAAATTATAGGATGATGCAAATGACAAGACTCTAAGGGGTCATAATGTAATCATAGCCGACATAACAATAATAATGTTAGGGCACAACAATAACAATAGTGGGATTCTATGGGGCATAATAACAACAATATGGGGACTACATGGGCACAACAATATAATAAGGGGATTTTACTAATAACAATAACGGGTTACACTAGTAGTATAGTGACCTAACATGCCCCTATCCTTCAAAACATGTTGTCGTCAATGCTTGTGTAGTTATGGATGCGTCTGTATAAAATTCTCTTCCTCCCATGTGGAATATTCAATGGGTAAGTTCTTCCACTTGATGAGATACCTTGAAATTGATTGATTTTGTAGTTTTCATTTTATTGTTTCCATGACTAATTCAGGTTCCAATATGATTTTTCCTTCCCCCTAAAGTTTCGATAATATTTTTTGAACTAGGAGCTTATCACTTATAATCTTCTTTAAGCATGATACATGGAAAATTGGGGGCATTGGAGAAGATCACGAAGCTCTAATTTGTATGCCATAACACCAATCTTTTGCAATGCCTTGTAAGGACCATAGTACTTTGGTGATAGTTTATTATCCTTCTTATCTTGCTTGAGGGACATTTATTTATATGGTTATATTAGAAAAAGTACCCAGTCGTCTACATCAAAACTTATTTCATTGCAATGTTGATCTGCCTATTTTTTCATTTGATTCTATGCCAAAGTGAGGTTATCCTTTAAGAGTTGGAGAACTTGTCATTGTTGAGGGTCTACCTTAACACCTTCATGAGATACAATATGACCCAGGTATTTGACATCTTGTACTCCAAAGAAACATTTGGAGATTTTTGAATATAATTGTTTCTCGTTCAATAGTCAGAGAACTCTATCAACATGTTGAACATGATCCTTCCAAGACTTGTTCTAGATTAGTATATCATCAAAAAATGATAACACAACTTTTCTAAGGAAGGGTTTGAAAATGGAATTCATTAAACCTTGGAATGTACAATGTGCATTGTTAAGGCCAAAAGTCATGACCAAAAATTCATAATGACCCTCATGAGTTGTAAATGTTGTTTTCAGAATGTCTTTAATATTCATTTTGATTTTATGATATCCTGCATGAAGTTCCAACTTGCTGAAGTAAATTTCTCCACGCAATTCATCCAATCATTCATCAATGAGAGGAATGGGAAATTTATCATTAATAGTGAGCTTATTGAGCTCTCTATAATCTAGACACATGTTCCATGATCCATCCTTATTTTGCACCAATACTACTAGAGAAAAGAAAGAACTTTGAATAGGTTGAATTATACCAGCCTCTACAATTTCTACGATCATATGTTCAATTTCACTCTTTTGAGCAAAGGGATATCTGTAAGATCTAAGTTTTGGAGGAACACATCCTGGAAAATGAATAGCATGATCATGATCACAAATAGGTGGGAAGCCTTTGGGAATCTCAAATATCTTGGAATGATTGTCTAAGACTTTTTGGAGATCTGGAGAAATAGAATATTTCGATGTGGGAACCTTTAGCGAACATTATTGTGCAATTAGGCCACATTGTTCTTAATTTAGAAGCTTTATCATGCTGTTAGAGATGATTATCTTTCCTAGCTTCCCCAAAGATTTTAGCCATTGGAATCCTAGTACAAAATCAGCACCACCAATTGGAATGGAAAGAATTAAACTATTCAAAACATATTCTCCCATTGATAACTTGATATTATGGCACTTTCGAGAGAAATTTATGGTTCCTCCACTTGCAATCATCACTTGACACTCTGGTGCTACATATAGGAAGAAATTCGATTCCTTTGCTATCTTACAATGAATAAAATTATGGGTACTACCTAAATTGATCAAAACTATTACCTTTTTATTTTTGATATGTCCTTCCATATTTATAGTTTTAGGGGTGTAATTCTGACCAATGCATTACAAGATATGGTCAGATTTATTTCTTCTTCTTTTGGGGTTGGTTCTTGGTGAGTATCCTTTTCTTTTGACATTTCTTAATCCTTTTATTCCTGATATTTCACTACTTGAACCTTCTTCTTCTTGACATGTCCTTCTATATTGAGAGTTTGAGGAGTGGTAATTCCTCTCAATGTAGTACAAGATATGGAAAGATTCATTTTTTATTTATCTAGGGTTGGTTCTAGTGTATATCCTCTTCTGTTGACGTCTCTTAATCTTTTTCTTCCTCCTATTCACAATCTACATAAAATAATGTCTTCTCAACACACTTATGACCTTTAATGTATTTGTTATCACAATTGTAAGAAAGCCATTTTTCACTTTTTTCTTCCAATTGTTGTGGTGTCAGCCTTGTAGTTTGTCAAAGGCTAGGAGAAACAACACTTCCATCATTATAATTATGAGGGGTAGACTTCCTTGCTTCCATAATTTTTCTTTCCACTTTTCTTGCCAACCTATATGCCTTCTCAAATGAATCAGGTTCCCAAAGGTGAACCTCATGTTGGATGTTATCTTTTAAAGTCACTATGAAGACATCAAACCTTTCCTTCTCTGGAATATCATTTACTTCTGTATTCAATTTTTTAATTTCCTAAATATGCTCTTCCATTGAACCCTTTTGTTTGAGAGTTATCAATTGGCTAAAGAAGGTTTTGCTCTTTGTGTCATCATAATGTGCTATCATTTCCTCCATGAAAATTGACCACCTGACAAGTGGTTTATGAGAACAAAGCCCTTTATACCTTAAACATTGATTTGGTTCTAAATATAACGATGCAATACATACCTTTTGTAAGAATTGAACATCATGTAGATCAAAATATTGCTCCATTTGTAGTATCTAATTTATCAGATCTTTGCCATCAAACTT
>APFE031527971.1:58330-101111 GCA_000404065.3 Pinus taeda
AGAGATAATTCAGAAAAATGTTTGCACAACCCCCCCCACTGCTTCACATAGCCAACCTTCTCCCTTCTTCGATGGTTGTGAGTAAGAAGAACCCCTAGGTGGACATCAAGACATATTTGAAGAACCTTTAGGGGAGAAGAAGAAGGAAACACTCCTATGGAGCAAATGGCTACAAGCAGAAATGTTGGGAGTAGTACCTTATCCAAAAACAAATTTGCAAATCAGATTGAAGATTTCAAGAGTGAGATGAGGCAGTTTCTTGCCATGCAACTAGATACCTTGTGAGTCCAAAAGAAGAAAAAGGAATCCAAGAGGGCTTTGGCCATGTTTTGTCCCAAGTGCACTAGAAAGCATCCCAGGAATGAATGTCCATTGCACTCCATAGAAGTGTATTTTGTCTGTGAAAAAGTCCATCCTATGAATCAGTGCCCTTCCTTACCTGGAATTAAAGTCGCATATCAGAGGGCTAAAGGAGCCACTGAACCACTCTATTATATGAACCAAAGGAGGCCACATGAACCCATACCCTACTAGCAGGGAATGCAAGGGACATCCCAGACCTATTACGACCCCTATGAAGCCACTTCCATGCCTTCTTGGGGTCCCCCTACTCATCCTTCTTGGTCCACACCCCCTCCTTGGTTTTATCCTCCTCAATACGATGCTTCTCCAGTTGCTCATTCGTTTCACTCTTATGCTCAGCCACAACCTAAGTGGAATGCACTTCATCAAGGGTGGAGGCCCCAGTACAGCTCTCCTCCCATTCATTTGCCCCACCACCTGCCCAACCACAACCCATCCACATTCATCTCAAATATACACCCCCACTCAACTACCCATACCACCATTCCCAAATCTACACATTGGAATAGCTCAACCCAATTACAATGCTGAGGGACAACATGTCCAAACAACTCCTCTTGAGCTCAATGATATTCACCATAGCTCAGGAATAGTATTGCCAGAAAGAGATTTTATTGAAAGCATTGAAGGACCACATCCACCGAAAAAAGTTTCAAAAGAGGAGATCAAAGAACCATGGGTTGCACTTGATGAAGAGAACACATCAAAATCAGAGATCAAGAGAGTTCCCTCATGGTTACCGTCAAATCGTCCATGTACTCAAGAGAAAAATCTGCAAAAAGAGGAAGATGAGAAGGTCATGGTAGAAGGTGACATGAAGAATGATCCAAATTAGTGAAAGGACCAAGGGTATCAGAGCTATATTGAGATATGGTTCCAGACAGTTATTAAGTCGCAACAATACCCTCTTCCTCAGCTATGCTTGATCCCTTCAAAGTTAAATCATTTGGTCTCTGAAATCCAAATACATGTCAAAACATGCATTTCAAGCCTCCACATCATTTTGTCTTTAATCTAGATGTGCACATGGATCCAATGGAAGTTTTCTTATACTTGAAAATGGTTTTGTTTTTCATGTAGGATAGGGTAGAAAAAAAGAAAAAAAGAAAGAAAAGAGAAAAAAATGAAAATAAGAGAAAACTAAAAATCTAAGGTGAAAACCTCCTATGAGGCACCTCAGATTGGCTCATCGATTGAAAACCTCCATGAGGTAGTCAATGGGTTGGAAAGAAGAGAAGAGAAAAAGAAAATAAGATCCCTAGGTGAAAACCTCCCTTGGAAGCGCCCAGGATAGGCAATTAGGGTGAAAACCTTCATGAGGCACCCTAGTTGTTTTTAGAAAAAAGGAGAAAAATAAAGAAGAAAAAGTAAACCTAATTTCCATTGAATAATTGCAGGTTCTAGCAAGGACATTGCAGGTTAGGAGGATCACTAAAAACAAAGACAGAGGAAGTTTCGTGCCTTCTATAGGAAGTTTCGTGCATTCTACAGGAAGTTTTGTGTCTTCTACAGGAAGCCTACAAACAAGCCACAATTGATCTCCGAGGAGGACCCAAAGGCTTGGAATCTTTCCATGATGATGGAAAGCATCCATGTTTCCATCCCTCACCCTTTTCCATCATTTTTTCCACCTCATTGTTCTTCTTTTATGAAAACTATGTTTTCTAAAGGAACTTCCTGTAGAAATTACAGGAAGCTAGAAATGGATTTCAAAAAGTAGTTTGGCAAACATGATAACTTCATAAAGGGTTTATAAATCCTCTTGTAATCTTCAAACCCTTCCTCCATCATTTCCATGCCTGCATCATAGCCCAAGCTCATATTTTCTTACTATGCAAAAAACTACAGAATGCTTTGAAGCAAAAATACCTGGTGCTGAAATTTGTTTTTTTCTTAACTTGAAAACCATGCATCCATTTTCACAACTGTTACATGGGGAGTTGTATAGGGATGGTGGCAACATGTCCGAGCAATTTCAGCCAATTCCGGTGCATGGTTTCCAATAATTTAGCCTCCATCACCTTAAGTCATTTTCGCATTTTCTCCATATCCTTGCATCCGTTTCAAAACCTGTTTCATGGGGAGATGCATATAGGTCTTAGTAATCTACCCCAACAATTTCACCCGATTCATATGCACGGTTTCCGAGAAATTGACCTCTGTAATCTTCAGCCATTTTCAATTTTTCTCAATATCTGTACATCCATTGATCACAATTTTTCTATGGGAGGTGCATAACAATGATAGAAGCATGCTCAGAAAGTTTCAGGCCAATCTGATCTATCATTTGGGAGCTATGGAGAAAACAAGTTGTTGTCTTGTAAAAATTCAGCATCAGCAGCTTGAGGGTGCAAATCTGAATGTTGAAGCAAGCTCCTACAGCATAGATCCAACCAAAGGATACCTGAACTAGAGAATAAGCTATTTATCAGCAAACAGACCAGCATGCATCCACAAAATATGAGCATGCAGTAGCAAAAAGGACTCAACAGCACGTCGAATTACAGGTATGTGTCTAAACCAGTTCCTCTATTTGCATCTATATGATTCAAAAGTGCATAAACGAATGAAATGGTGGGATTAATCCACGAAGCTAGCAAAGTTAACCCGACAGTGCCTTGTCCAGTTCTCTAGCCCTCAACTAGAAATCATGCAATATACGTGTATAGTCAACTCACGTGAATGTTAAAAAAATAGGTAGTGTTGGTTGTTTGAACTCCAGTGCAACTAATGTCAAGTGATTAACAAGAAGAGAACATACAGTTCATAGCAGCACTACAGTTTGCATGGGGCCAGCGCACATCCAGCCACCTCATCTTCTCACATGAATCACGTTGTAGTTAAATGATGCTCGACTGAAACTCTCACCACTCTTTGTTCATTACGCCTTCACGACATTCACAACTGAAGCACGCATCCACCACTTCTAGATCAACTAACCAATGGTCCTCTGCAAGATTCTTTCTAGATTTTCGATATTTCTACCCTTTTCTTTTTAAATCTCCCACCTATCGACCTCTACAAGAAGCGCAGTTTTTTTCTACAGGAAGGCTTCTATAGGAAACACAGAAAACAACTCTATAGAAAGAAAAGCTCGGATTTTCATCAAATTTCAACCTCAAAACGAGGTGGGATCGAGGAAGATTTTTGTGCATGATTTGTTGGTGCAAAATGTTCAATTGAACACGGCATTAAATTGAAAAATGACAGTAAAAGGTCTGCCTCTCCATTGAGAACAATGGAAGTATGCCTGCATGATTCACTGAGTTTACCCAGCGTTTTCTTCTGCATTGAAAATCTCCTCATTAGTTTTAAAAATAAAAAAATAAAAATAAAAGAATTCCATTGCAAGGAAAGATATGCAGCATTAGAGACCAACCTGTGTGTGCGGAAAAACGCAAATTTATATATCTATCAATGTGTTCAAAAAACCAATGTCCTTATGCTCTGCTCTGTAAAAAAAATTCTTTCATAAATAGATAGACCAATTCTAGGTGACAGCAGTTTTAACACAAGGAAATTATGGCTATTTGATGTTGTAAGGAGCACATGGAAAATTCCTTATTTGGTCTCAGAAAAAGAAGAAAATTCAGCTATCCTCTGTTGCAGTGAAGTGACTCTTTTCCTGAACATTTTCTTTTCTGGTTAAAACACAAACTCAACACCATGCAAACTGAAAAAATTGAGAATAACATTGATGAGGTAGCACAGGACATTCAAGCAGAGGGGAAAATAGAGGAAGAACAGAAGGAAAAAGAGGAATTTGACAAGACCACTGAGCATGAGACAAAAAAGGAGACAACAGCAAAAACAGAGAAGACAAAAAAGGGAAATGGTGGTGGAGAAAAATACCAAGAAAGCCCAAATGAAGGCTTCCACAACCAAAGCAGACACACTAAAACAAAAGGAACAGATAAACCATGAGATATCAATGATAGAAGTAGAAACAATGGGCATAGAGATTTCTACAGGAAGCAAGGAAAAAGAACAACAGAAAGGAGAAATCCCATGAGACTCTGGAAAGCGAGGAAACAATTGGTCTCACTACCTTGAGCACACCAATAAAGCTAAGAAAAAGAGAAAAGGCAAGCATCCATGTATTTTAAGGCCAAGAAAAGCACAAGAATTCAAACAAGCATACTAGGAGGAATAAGGGAAGGAAATGGACAAGAAGGCAAAATTTTATGGCACACATGAGTAGACTATGTCAGAAGCTTGGGATGACAAGGAGGCCATCAGGGCCATCAAAGATGAAGAGATAGATTAGTTGCTTAGAGGATGAACAACACTTTCAGTAGGGGGTGATGATGAGCCCCAAAAATGGATAATTATATGGGCTCATTTAGCCTCCTAATTCGAATTAATCCACCATTCCAATTAGTTTATTGCATGTTTTTTATTATATTTATGCTAATAGAGTGAATTTCGTTAGTCATTATGCCAACAAGTCTAATGGGTGCTTTGTACAGTTTTTTAGTCAATTTTGAGACAAAATCAAAGGTTTTAATGAGCACTTGGTAGCCAAATTCGTGGAAGAACAAGGGAGAGGATTTGTAGGAAGGTGTCCCCTTCATTTATGGGCCCTTACGTCAAATTATCCACCATCATCTCGGAGTTCAAGGGCCACCACATCAATTATCACAAGGGTAGCCGAGCAAGGGCTAGTAAAGTTGTTGTTAACTACAAGTTTTGGTAGCCGAGTTCCTAAAGTTTAGGAGGACTGTTGGGGTCCTCAATTTGTATAAATAAGAGGGCTTAGGACCTCATTTGGGTTGGTATAAGTTAGCTAGTTGGTAGTTTGATTTTAGGCATTTTCTTAGTCATTTTTTAGGCAGTAAGTTAGCTCTGCATTTCAGCACATTTTCAAGCTTTTTTGTAGACAGTTTTGATGTAACTATTATTTCTTTAGCAATAAAGATGAATCCAGCTTTGCACCAGATCTAATCTTTATTAGGAGGTTGTAGCTCTTGGGTTTGGACCAAACCCAAGTGCCCAGTACCTCCTTTTTTTACTTTTGTGTGTTTTGCTGCATTCTTAGAATAAAATCTGCTATTTAGATTTAAATCTTGTTTTGTCATTTAGGTTGCTTTTGATGATTAAAAAGGATTTTCATGTTCAGATTGATTTGATAGGTTAATAACAGAGAAGATCATTAGAAGAAGGCTATCAAGCACCTTTGATCTCACCTCTCCTTCAGTGGGACCATGAGCTAGGACTAAGGTGTCTTTGCTGCCACCAAAAACACTATCTTTGCTTCATCATGAAATTATTAGTGTTAGATTCTCATTTGCAGAAGTTGATACCAGTTGTGATTACATCCTCAGATCCATTCTTGTTTGGTTTCCATAGTTTATTTGCGTGATTTTCTGCCAATAAACTATTGTGCATCATGCTTATGGTTTCCAGGTCAAATTAGGTTAAAGTAGTTAGAACTTTGGTTTGCATAGCCTTTATTGATCAGTTTTGGGAAATAAAGTGCAGAGTACCTATGATACCTCCTCATATATCCTTACCCCATCCATGCAACCTTCTTCTTCCTCGAACTCATATTCTTGTGTCTCATTTGCCACGTTTTCTCACTTTGCCCTAGTTTCTACATTCTTGTGCATCATTGCTCCATCCATCCTTGAACAAATCCAATCGCTTATTAGCCTCATTCACTAGGACCTAGACCCATTAAAATCCTTATCCAACCTCCATTTCCACTTTCCCACCATTTTTCCTCCATCAACCCTCCAAAATGTTCTTTTCAGAACATCTTGTAGAAATTTCAGAACATCCTGTAGAACCCCTGCAGACTTCCTGTAGAAGCTCACGAAAGTAGTTTCTTGAGATCTTATCACTATGAAACTCTCTTGAAGTGTGCTAGGGACCCCTTATGCCCTCTTCTAACCTTCCCAACCTCCTACAATAATTTCCTTTCACCAATCCACTTCTACACAGTCAAAAATAGTTAAAGCACATGCACAATAATTCTGCCAACTTACTCAAAAATACAAAAAGATGTTTTTTTTTTAGATTTTATTGTAGAAGTAGCTTACACACATTCATTTCACATTCATAGAAGTGAATGTCATCTCTTTTAGTACCTTTCGTCCTCTTTCTTGCAACAATAGGGCTAGCTGGTAAAATTAGGGTTTGCTAGGGTTTGCATTTCCTTTCAGCTATTCAGTTTCTTTCCGCAAGTAGATTAGCTTCCTTTGAGTTAGCTTCCATCCATAAGTTAAAAAGCTTCTTCTCAAAGCTCATAGAAGTTGGCTTAAGCTCCTAGTATACTTGTGCCAGTTGATCAAGTGACAGCTGCAGCAAGAGCCAGTACTTCAGCATACAACATCGTCGCTTCCAAGTTTGTTACGAACTACCGGGTTGATAAAAGTAAAGAAGGGAGTCCCAGGAGTTGCAGCATTATTGATGCAATACTGGAGCCCACCAGGTTCTGAAACTTATACATAACAAGCTAAATTCCATATTCTTTCTATTATGTCATACGAAATTTGAATCAGATGCTCCGAGAGAGAGTTATGATGATTTTCCCAAGGTCACCTATTTCGGATGTAATTAAGGGGATTGCAGAAACCCTAAATGTCTTGGACCATATCTTCCATAATATAGCAAAGAAAAATCTAAAATATATACTTGAGCTTCACAAGGAGTTCAAATCAAATGAATTTTAATTTTAGAATCTAAAACATTGTAGAAAACAAACTATAGTGAAAATTCCACGATAACGTATTTGAGATGGAATTCTAGGGCTTGCAGAAACCCTAACTTCCTCAGATCATATCTTAAGGCATATAGTGAGACAAGATCTAAAATTTGGCATCAAGGTTTAGAATGATTTCCTCTCAAATGGGTTTTTTTTCTCTTCTAAAACTTCGCAGAAAACAATTATAGTGAAAATTCCATGAAGACCTATTTGGAGCAGCAGAACACTAGAATCCAAAGATCTGATACCAAATGTTATCAAACTAGCTCACAAAAAAGATAGAAAAGATAGATCAACGCCTCAGAAATAAGATTGTTCTAGGGGGGACCTCTTTTTCATTACACAAATGAACAATTATTGGATGATACAAATGATAAGACTTCCTTTCTATATATAAGAGTTTAAGGGATCATGATCTAATCGCAACCGACATAATAATAATAATGTATGGGCACAACAATATAATAAGTGGGTTTCAATAACAACAATAAGGGTTTACACTAGTAGTATAGGGACCTAATAGAGGTAAATGACCGCAAACAAGTAGAACCATTCCTCCATTCACATTCCTTGGGGTGATAAAATCAGAGAAAAAATATTATGGAATAACAATTATACAAGCTAAACAACTAAACACTTGTAACTAGGGACAATAAGGATGAAAGATAAATAACTTGTCTATTCAAAGGTGGCCTGAATAACCAGGTGAAGTAAATTCCAGTTTTCTCCATGCCACTGGAGAATTGTGAAGAAATCAATCATAGCCGGTAAGGAAGTTCCATGGTACAAAATATGTAGGAGTCTAGAGATATACTATTAATTTCAGTACACCTATTTGAGGAGTACAATCTCGGGTGTGTTTAGAAAGACATATCATGTAGCCAAGAGGTTGTGATGTTGGGCATAACTACAACCACATCGCCTCAGGGAGACACCTCCTTGTGGTCTTGAATATTCAGGGAAAATGTGAGGAAGACTGGGCATAAGGACATTAGGGTATTTTAGGACAGGGTGCCACCATCAATCTAAACCAAAGAAATTATGTCCATCAATCTCACACTAATAATTGAGGAGCACGCTGGGAAAAGGAGAAGCGCGAGACTTCACATGAGACAGATAGCATGGATGCACTAGATTGGAGGTTAAGTTTTCAATTCTACCTGGGGCGCTTTGATGGGTAGTTATTATAGTATCCATAAGTAAAAAAGGAAACCCAAAGCACTTATAGTACCTCCATGAGCATGAATATTGGACAACAAGGTTAATATTCACATCGAAATTAATAAGAATAATTTCAACCCCATTCTATAAAGTAAGTGAGAATGAAAGTTTACCATTCAATTATTCTAGCGTTAATCATATATCACACCAAGAATATAGGAAGATTTATAAAGGGGCCAAGTCCTTGATTAGGGAACATTTATACCTTGATTATAGGAAATTAATATATTTCTTCTTGCATATTAAATAATTCAACCATAAGTGTTTTGGTTAAGAAACTCTATGGCAATGATCTAGTGAACCTAGTTAGTTACCAAAACTGTAAATGTAATACAGGAAGAATTTTTTTATGGAACCTGGGAGTTCATAAAAAATGGCATCAGATCCCATATTTCTACATTGTGCCTAAATAGGGGCTCCATGACTGGTTATTGTTGCACAATATTAATGTTATAAGGGAATTATCTAATATTTGTTTAATTGCCTGATTGAACGTTATTTGTGACCCATTTTTTCTGTTCTTCTAAAGATACTATTTGTTCTAGAAAGTATTTAAGACTATTATGATCCATTTTCACCTTGAAGTGTCTTCCCATTAGGTAACATCACCATTTCTTAAGCCCATGTAGTATTGCCAACATTTCCTTTTGTTGTGGCCACCAACAACCGCCCTCTTTGTTTGCAATAACACCAAGCAAATGGGGACCCTTAACAAAAAATTCAAACAAGCAGTTTATGAAAATTTTTGTATTCAACTCCTTAAAACTATATCGCATCACGAGAAGAGAATGAAACGTTTTCTTAAGAGCATAATAAACTGCGAAGAAGCGACGCGAAATTCATCACATCGCATTCATTATGAAGAGCTCTTAAATGAAAAACTTAAGAAATCTCCGACGGCTGATATGCGACGTCGCATATCGCAACATCGTGTAAGAAGCACACAATGATTGAATGACTAAACGCGATCTGCGATGCTACGATGCTACGATGTTGCGATCTGCGATGCTACGATAAATGCGATTTGCGAAAATTCGCACTCGTGATTTTTTGCGATGACACATCTTGATGACGCGATCTGCAATGCTACGATGCGAGTCGCAGAAATCACCATTGCGAATTTTCCTCAGCGCAGTATTCAAGGAAAGTTGTCTGTAAACCAAAATTTGGTGCGTGCCTTAAAAGAAATTAATGATTGCATGCCCAAGTATTCAGGAAGGACAGTTTTGTGTTTTTCGAAGAGTTAGTTCGCTATGGGTGTCATGATTATGCAGTCATAAGAGCTTAAGGCTTTCATGTCAATCTTTATTATCATTACTCTTTTCCTTTGCGTAAACTGTAAGACAGGAAATAACATGAAGCAATGTGTAGGAAACATCTAAGGAAAAGGGGAAAGCATCAATGCTCAGAGAGCAGAAAAGAGACCCCTTCAAAAATGGATGCTGCATGCGACAGGACCACAGATTCCAGAGTATCACTCAACAGATGTTGATGTCAATAGGCCATCCAAAGCTCAGAGTCAAAGGCGCACAAAAGCAGCATGTTTACAAAAGACCCTTAAGCTTATGCACGAAAACGCACCAGAAAAGCCCAGAACAAAGAACGGAGGTAGTTTTCGATGCAGAAAATTGTTCAGAGAGTAAAGTCCCTAACTTCTTCAGTCATTTGCAAGGCCGGAAACCGAAATAGCAAAAGCAGAATCAGTTTGAGAGAAATTTGAGTTATTACCAAGTATAAACGCAGTGAATACACCCAACCAGAGGAATATTCTTGAAAATATCTTCTAGTTTACCAGAAAGTGGTGCTAGCGCTTGTTATTTCTATTTTCATAGCTCAAACGAAAGCGGAAGGCGACCGACTGACTCTTCCCAGGGGAATGTTGCATGCTTGCAGCACTAAGGAGCAAATTCATAAATGGTTCGGAATTAGATTCAATTTTTAGAAATAGTTTCGCTTTATCAGAAGGGCGGTCATTTAAAACCGTATCCTAAATTTATGTAATAAAGTTAATTAGTTAGCAGTATTTAAAACCTTCTCAGGAATTTAGAGAAGGGTCCAGAAATTTGTCAAAAACTTGTCCTCGGAACATGCACTTCTGCACCCTCAGAGGAGTTTTTTGATGAATGGATGGATCGAGATTTATTAATGTTTGCATTTGATGTCTGCTACTGATGTTGCACTTTTGTACTCTTAGTAGATGTTAGAACAAGTAGAGATAAATCGTTTTTTCTTGAAGCTTATGAGTAGGATTAGTCATAAATGGTACTATACAGTTTTCAGTTGTTTATATGTTATTGCATGAATGTATGAGTTACCATTTGGAACTTCTGTACGGCGGAGCCATTTATTTATGTCTGATATATGAATAACTTATTATGAGATATGTTGTTCACAACTGTTTTGCCTAACTTCTTATGCAAAGTGGTTTATCTTAATTGATTTATATTATTATAATAGCTGAATGATCTTTATTACCAGTTATTGTTTGAAATCTCTTTAGATCACATAATAGAAGAAATACACCTCGGGTTAGCATAGATTAGATGTTTTGTTTCTCATTAGATTACAATAGCATAGAGTTAGTTTAAAAGCTTGAATTAAATTAGCTTTAAAGTACTCTTAGATCACCATCATCCAACTCTACACAGACACACACCCTTAGATTTGGAAACTGGTCCCATTATCCCCAGTCAAACCTGCTATACCAAACGGATAAGGAGATGCCAACCAAGGTCCAGACCGGGTGGGTATCCCCCTTGTTTTCAACCCAATATTCGGGGCTTCAACATATTTGGCGCTAGAAGGAGGGTCGCGAACTATGAATGGCACCTAAATCAGAATCTAAATACCATTCTGAGAGTAAATAGCCCTCATCAACTCCCCTGACTTCCCCAGTACGTTTAAATCCAGAGTCAGAAGTCACTCGAGTATTAACCGCCGCTACATACCCTAATATTTCAGACCAATCTACCATTGAACCCCCTGAATTTCAAACTCTGATTCGCAAAATCCACGGATTTTCTATTTTTACACTGAGGTCTGATAAATCTCAAAGCAGCGTGACTTCACAGTACAATCCTACTCATGCCCTGACTAGATTAAAGAGTGAAAAATTTGACATCCAACCAACTGAATTCCCTTTCCCCACTAGGAAAAGAGCAAGGAAAACACCACAAGAGTCTGACAGTGAGACTCTTTCATCTACATCATCCATTTCAACACCCTCACCGCGAAGTCATATACCCACATCCTCATTCCAAACCACTCATCCATCTTCCACAACCCCTCTTCTTCAATCATCTAAGATCATAATATCTTCATCTCCCCAGCCTCAGGGATCATCCTCTGCACTTTCATTTACTAGTAGCTCAACGATGGCCTAGTTTCCATGGAACAATCCTGGGGCAGTTTTAATGCCTCCACCCCTGAGCCAAATACTGACCCATCCTGAGAAATGGCTACCCAAATTCAATCCAGAAGTAGGCATGCTAGCTGAAGAGCACATTAACAATTTCATGCTTTCTGTCAATCTCAATGGAGTTATCAACGAGGACGCTGTTGTCCGGCTTTTTCCCTATACAATGCAAGGAACAGCCCGGTCATGCTACTTTTCATTACCCTCTGTGTCTATCGCAAGTTGGGACATTTTTCAAAGTCAATTCCTCACCAAGTTTGGTGATGACAAATCAACGGCAACATTAATTAGTGACCTATCCAATCTTAAAGCCGAGGCTAGAGAGCCCATCAAAGATTTCAATTTACGGTTCAATAAAATCCTCAACAAAATTCCCACTGCTTCCCAACCCAGCGAAGAAGTACAATGTGAATGGTATATTACGGCCTTACCATCAAAATTAGCAGTCTTCGTCGATAAGACAAATAAAACAACTTTAGTTTAAAACCTGACAGAGGCGATAGCAGTAGATAAACGCGTAATAGCCCTGGAAAAGAGATCTGTGATAGAGGAACACAAATCTAAAAAATAACCTTCAAGGAAGACCCCAAGAAAAAACAAACGAAAGATCCTTTCGATTTGGAAGGATTGAAAAATGTATTAAAGACCATGTCCAATGAGATGATTGACAAAAAAAACAGGTAACAGAAACTTCTTCAAAAAAGCCCTATAGAGCTTTTAAGAGAGGCCCTTCAATGGATGTGAAACCACCCAACGCTATCTCAAATTTCGAATCCGAAGAAGAGGAAGAAGAAGAGAGTGCCACTGAAGGGCAAACCGATGATGAACAAGTTGTTGAACTACAAGGAATGTGGGATTTCATCCTCCCACAGGAGGAAGATCAATAAGCATTTCCGGTTAGCACACGAAGCAAAAATCAACTTGATCCTCCCCAAACTACCACTAAGCAAAAGGGCGCAAGCCCTGCAGCAAAATATAAAGTCGCAACACAGATAACGACTACTAAAGCGACTCAATCTAGCCCAGTCCAACCAGATAAAAAACCTCCATCGAGAACACTAATAGTGTCGAATGAAATGGAATACAATATTATTGATGACATGAAAAAGACTAGGGCTAATATCACTCTTTATGAATTGAGCAAATTGAAACATCAACAGAAGATAATGATGAAAGAATTACATGTCATGCCTACTACATCTTTGCTTACAGCTGTAGCTTCCCACAACATGGGAAGACCTCCAACCAACATGATAAATAAGATTGATCCAAATGACATAGCCTTGATTGGAGGAAAATCAAGATTTCACACTCCCCCTTTTCTTCTCAATAATGAAATTTTCAATAAAAATGTGCACAACTGTTTGGTAGATTCTGGGGCTTCAACGAATATTTTACCCAGATCAATATGTTCCAAGTTGAATGTTCAACCAAAAAAATCCGCAGTGTGCATATTTCATCTTGATCAATCTCAAGTCGAAGTGATTGGTGAACTTAATCAAGTCACCATAAGATTGTCGTCTAACCCGAAGGTGTGTCAGGTTATTGACATTCTAGTAGCTGATATACCAGAATTCTATGGCTTAATTCTTAGCAGGGACTGGTCCAAAAAAATCCATGAATACTTCTCAACTGACTGGTCGCACATGTGGTTACCCTACAATGATAAACCGAATCAAATAAAGGTTGAACGAGAGTTACACCAGAAGTACATAGTAACGAAATTGGAGGGAGAAAATGAAGCAATAGCATATAACAACAACATCATTGGCAATTACTCGGTAAACTCTTTCCTTGGCAATTTCAATGCTCATACATCACCTTACTTAGAAATTTTAGTTTTGTCCCAAGTCGAAAATTTTTCCTAAACTGATAATTCAAAGTGTGTTAATTTTGTAGAGAAACCTGTAAATACATCTTTGTTTTGGAAATTGTATTTTGATGGCTCTAAATCTAATGAAGGAGCAGGAGAAGGATGCGTTTTGATTAGTCCAGAAGGAAATAAGACCATGCTTACGTGCAGACTTGAATTCGATTGCACAAACAATACAACGGAATATGAGGCCTTGGTGCAAGGCCTATACAAAGCAATCGGGTTGAACGTCAAGTATCTTCAAGTCTTTGGAGACTCTGAGATTATCGTCAAACAAGTACGTAACACCATACATTGCCTATCAAGTCATTTGCAACACTATCAATCTTTAGTACAAGATCTGACTGAGCATTTCATAGCATTCAATATTTCGTCAATCCCAAGACTCCAAAACGCGAGCGCATACCATTTAGCTAATGTAGCCTCTAGACTCATTCCCTCCGAAGATTTTAGTCCAGATAGATTCTCAGTAGAATTAATCTTTAGACCATCCATCCCTGACAACATTACAAACTGGAGAGTATTCAATGACGATCCTGATACTGTAAATTTCCTCACTTTTGAAGGATCCTACTCCAATCAAATAATTGACGAAGACCATCACGATTGACAAATACAACAAGATAGCACTAATAATGCTATACCTAAATCAATGGTTAAGTTGGAAGACTTATACGATTTGAAAAGTCGGTTTAAAAGGTCTACTAATTCTAAGCTCTACAGTTCGACTCTGAACTACGAATTAGTAAACTCGGGAACCGATGATAAACCACAAAACGTTAATCTAGGCCATGACCTAGCCCCAGAAGAAAAACTAGCATATATTCTTCTTTTGAGACAATACAAAAATGTTTTGGCTTGGAATTACGATGAGCTGAAGACATACAACACTTCTATCATTCAACATGCTATCCCTATGATTGACAACGAAAAACCTGTCCAACAGAAACTCAGAAAAATCCACCCCAATTTAGAAAACCAGATAAAAACTGAGCTAAATAAGTTATTAAAAGCCGGAATAATTTTCCCCGTCAGACATTCCAAATGGGTCTCCAATATAGTACCCGTTAGAAAGAAAAACGGAGATATTAGAATCTGCATTGATTTTCGGAATCTCAACAAAGCCTGTCAAAAAGACAATTTTCCCCTCCCACCTATGGAGGAGATATTACAGGTAGTAGCAGGCTTAGAACTAATGTCCTTTTTGGATGGATTTCAGGATACAATCAAGTGCTGGTACATCCTGATGATCAGTTTAAAACCACATTCCGAACCAAATGGGGAACATATGCATATCAGAAGATTCCATTTAGTTTGATCAATGCTGGCGCTACATTTCAGAGAGCCATGGACATCACATTCAAGGGTTTAGTCAATAAATCTGTAGTAATTTATTTGGATGATATAACAGTGTACTCCAAGAAGCAAAGCGACCATCTCAAAGACTTGAAACAAATCTTTCAACGATGTTTAAGGTATGGGGTTTCACTTAACGCAACGAAATCTCTTTTCGCATTAAGTGAAGGAAAACTTCTAGGATTCATAGTGTTAAAATCTGGTATTCACATTGAGCCTGACAGAATCAAAGAAATTTATGAAATATCCCTACCTCATAATAAAAAAGCCATGCAATTTTTCCTTGGTCAAATGAATTTTGTGAAGATATTTGTCCCAGATTTTTCACGAATTGTTTCTCCTTTGCAAACCATGATAAAAAAGAATTCAAATTTTAAATCGGGTCAAGATGAGCATGAAGCATTCAACCTGATCTAACAAACTATAATTAATGCTCCATCTTTAGCGACCCCGAATTTTTCAGAATCTTTTATCTTATACACATTCACCTCAGAGAAATCATATGTCGCGATTCTAACTCAAGCAAATCAAGAGAAAGCGGAATATCCAATCGTATTTTTTAGCTCGAATCTACAAGGTGCTGAACTCAACTATTCAGACGTGGAGAAACAGGCATATGTTGTTTTCAAAGTGGTCAAATATTTCACACCTTTCTTACTTAAAACCCATACCAAGGTCATAGTACCGTTTCTAGCGGTAAGAAATCTTCTAATACAGAAGGATGTGGGTGAAGAAAGAGAAAATTGGATCACTGCTTTACAAGAATACAACCTTGAGACCAAACCAACAAGCATTGTGAGAGGTCAAGGCTTCTGCAAAATGTTGGCTGGAGCATCGCAAATTCCTAAAAACTCATCTGAAGAGGTACAAATGTAGGAGGTAAGCCTAAACGATACAGAATCATTACATGCTGACACCATTTATTATCTTAAGAATGGGTATGCTCCAGCACACCTGGATCACACCAAGAAAAGAGCTCTGAGATTGAAAGCTAAACAATATCAACCCATAAATGATGTTCTCTTTAAAAGGAATTACGATTCTATGCTTCTTATTTGTCTTGAGAAAACTGAAGCTGAAAAGGTTTTGCAGGAACTCCACGATGGACCGCAGGTGGACACTATGCTGGAGATGATACTGCACATAATATCTTATGTGCAAGATATTATTGGCCCACACTATTCAAAGACTCACACAGTTACGTGAGGAAATGCCAAGTCTGCCAAACTACTGCAGGGAGACAAAAGAATCCGTCCATGCCACTACAACCGGTAAACATCGAGCAACCATTCAGTCAGTGGGGCTTGGACATAATAGGTGAGATCGTTCCTCACTCTTCTAAGCAGCATAGATACATCCTCACAGCAATAGGTTATTTTACTAAATGGATAGAAGCAGTTCCTCTCAAGACAACTAATTCTGAAAACATCATTGAATTCATAGATCAATTTATAATCACTAGGTTTGGATTGCCAACGGCTTTGATGTTTGATAATGCCTCGTACTTTTCTGGGAATGCAATGACTGAGTTTGCACTTAAAAAAGGGTTCAAACTGAAATATTCGGCCAACTAATATCCGCAAGGTAATGGATTAGCTGAGTCAACAAATAAAAACCTAATCAGGATTATTAAAAGAAAAGTTGACCAGAACCAAAAGAATTGGCACAAAACTTTGGTAAATGCTTTATGGGCAGATAGAATAACAAAGAAAGCTTCAATCGGCACTTCTCCCTTTAATTTAGTTTTATGGGAAGGAAGTGGTTCTTCCAACGCACTTAATGATTCCCTCCTTGTCTTTAGTACAATACATCGATGAAGTATCTACTTCTTCCTTATAATTAAGACAAATGGAAATAATTAAATTGGAAGAACAACGAGAACAAGCTAAGAAAACCCATGTTCATCACCAAGCGCTAATAAAATCCTCTTTTGATTCAAGCATAATGACCAGAAAAAACTTTCAAATGGGAGATCTAGTTTTGAATGGGATAAGGCTCATGAAGAAAAGGGAAAACATACAAAATTTCAGAAGATGTGGCTTGGTCCTTTCCAGATTGTAGAAATCATAGGCCCATCAACATTTTTGTTGCAGGATTTAGGAGGTAGAAAGGATTCTTTGCCTATTAATGGACAGATCCTTAAAATATATTTTCCATAGAAGATTACTCTTCTATTTTTGTAGGATAGTTTTAGTTTTTTTTTTTTTTCTAATAAAACTAGTTTTAGATGGTTACTACAGGAGTTCACCAAAAAAGACACCAATTCTCTATCAGGTTTTTATTTTTTGGCTTGTACAAATAGTAAATTTTTTCAAAAAAATATGATCTTTATTATTGACAGATAGAGTTAACATTAGCCTAGATATGATACTAGTTTCAACTTCAAAAAATTTGATGAAGCAACCTTTGGCAAAAAATTGTTTTATATCAACACAATGAAAGGTATCAATAACAAAATAAATATTCTCTGTAAAACTGATGTTTTCAAACTCTATGATTGTCATCCAGAGCTTTCTTAAGGAAAAACAATGATTTCCTCCCTGCTAAAGAAAATCGCAACATTCAGAGGAACAATCCGAGAAAAAACTATATCTCAAAGAATAAGAGGTCTCATCACAAGCCGGCTTATCATGATCACATATATTATAAATTGCTGACTTTGCCAATACTGTCCACCAAAACAGGGTAATGAATCAAGATTGTTGCAATCAAAAGACAAGGGGTCTCATTGCAAGCCAGCTTGTTCAACAAAAGTGTAAATGAAGTGAATGACTGTGTCATAATTTGGCCACCAAACCAAGACATTGTTGTTTAGAGAATAAAAAAGGAAAAAGTGTCAAAATGGGTTTTTCTCTGAAAGGTTGTAAATAGCCTTAAGCAGGATAAAGGATCATTGATGGGTAACAGGTAACCCTGTCGAGGCTATAGACGCCTGTTGGTAGCAGAGGCTCTACCTACGACAAATGAGCATATTTTAAAAAGCCAGCACACAGAGAAAACCTTATTTTATCTTTAAAAGACTAAGTAATGGCTGATGTAAATACAAGGACTAAGCCTGAGGAAGCAAACGATTGGAATAGAAAAAGGTTGAAACAAAATACCATTGATAGGATAAGGCATAATGTACTCTATCTATCCATAACAAAATTTAGACTTGTGAAAATTTTTCTGTTTCGAAAGTTAAAATTCAATAGAAAAGCAAAGATAACTGGTTCTTCCCAGTGAATCGCCATTGTTGTGGCCACCAACAACCCCCCTCTTTGTTTGATATTAGCAATAAAACCAAGCAAATGGGGACCCTTAATAAAAAATCCAAAAAGTAGTTTATGAAAATTTTTGTATTCAACTCCTTTAAACTGTATTGCATCGCAAGAAGAGAATGAAACGTTTTCTTAAGAACATAATAAATTGCGAAGAAGAGACGCGAAATTCATCGCATCGCATTCATTATGAAGTGCTCCTAAATGAAAGACTTAAGAAATCTCCGACGGCCGATATGCGACGTCGCATATCGCAACATCGCGTAAGCAGCACACAATGATTGAATGACTAAACGTGATCTGCGATACTGCAATAAATGCGATTTGCGAAATTTCGTGATCATGACAACGCGATCTGTGATGTTGTGATGCGAGTCGCAGAAATCACCCATCGCGAATTTTCTTCGACGTAGTATTCAAGGAAAGCTGTCCATAAACCAAAATTGGGTGTGCACCTTAAAAGAAATTAATGATTGTACGCCCAAGTATTTAGGAAGGACAGTTTTGTGTTTATCGAAGAGTCAGTTCGCTATGGGTGTCATGATTATGCAGTCATAAGAGCTTAAAGCTTTCATGTCAATCTTTATTATCATTACTCTTTTCCTTTGCGTAAACTGTAAGACAGGAAATAACATGAAGCAATGTGCAGGAAACATCTAAGGAAAAGGGGAAAGCGTCAATGCTCAGAGAACAGAGAAGAGATCCCTTCAGAAACGAATGTGGCATGCGACAGGACCACAGATTCCAGATTATCACTCAACAGATGCTGATGTCAATAGGCCATCCAAAGCTCAAAGTCAAAGGTGCACGAAAGCAGCATGTTTACAAAAGACCCTGAATCTTATGCACGAAAACGCACCAAAAAAGCCCGGAACAAAGAACGAAGGTAGTTTTCGATGCAGAAAATTGTTCAAAGAGTAAAGTCCCTAACTTGTTCAGTCATTCGCAAGGCCGGAAACCGAAATAGCAAAAGCAGAATCAGTTTGAAAGAAATTTGAGTTATTACCAAGTATACACGCAGTGAATACACCCAGGCAGAGGAAGATTCTCGAAAATATCTTCTATTTTATGAGAAAGTGGTGCTAGTGCTTGTTATTTCTATTTTCATAGCTCAAACGAAAGCGCAAGGCGACCAGCCGACTCTTCCTAGGCGAATGTTGCATGCCTGCAACACTAAGGAGAAAATACAGAAATGGTTCAGAATTAGATTCAATTTTTAGAAATAGTTTTGCTTTATCAGAAGGGCGGTCATTTAAAACCATATCCTAAATTTATGTAATTAAGTTAATTAGTTAGCAGTATTTAAACCCTTCTTAGGAATTTAGAGAAGGCTCCAGAAATTTGTCAAAAACTTGTTCTCGGAACATGCACTTCTGCACCCTTAGAGGAGTTTTTTGATGAATGGATGGATCGAGATTTATTAATGTTTGCATTTGATGTCTGCTATTGATGTTGCACTTTTGTACTCTTAGTAGATGTTAGAACAAGTAGAGATAAATCGTTTTTTGCTTGAAGCTTATGAGTAGGATTAGTCATAAATGGTACTTTTATCTCTTGGCCATTTCTGCTTATATTCTTAAAGTGATATACAATTTTTATTTTTTCATATGTTATTGCATGAATGTATGAGTTACCATTTGTCACTTCTGTATGGTGGAGCCATTTATTTATGTCTGATATATGAATAACTTATTATGCGATATGTTGTTCACAACTGTTTTGCCTAACTTCTTATGCAAAGTGGTTTATCTTAATTGATTTCTGTTCTTATAATAGCTGAATGATCTTTATTACCAGTTATTGTTTGAAATCTCTTTAGATCACATAATAGAAGAAATACACCCCGGGTTACCGTAGATTAGATGTGTTGTTTCTCATTAGATTACAATAGCATATTGTTAGTTTAAAATCTTGAATTAAATTAGATTTAAAGTACTCTTAGATCAACATCATCCAACTCTACAAACATAGACCCTTAGATTGGGAAACTGGTCCCATTATCCCCAGTCGGACCCGCTATACCAAACGGATAAGGAGCTTCCAACCAAGGTCCGGACCAGGTGGGTATCCCCCTTGTTGTCGACCCAATTTTCGAAGCTTCAACACCTCATAAATAGCTTGCTTAAGATGTAGCCGTAAAAATACCCAATCACCTACATCAAAACTTCTTTAACTACAATGTTGATCAGCTTGTTGTTTCATTCGATTCTGCACCAAAGTGGCATTATCCTTTAAAAGTTGGAGAGCTTGTTGTTGATTCTCGATGTGATCTTCTACTGCTTGAATCTTTTTCTTCTTGATATGTCCTTCTATCTTGAGAGTTTGAGGAGTGGTAATTTCTTCCAATGCATTACAAGATATGGTCGGATTCATTTCTTGATGCTCGATGAGATCTTTCACTTCTTGAACATTTTTCTTCTTGATATGTCCTTCTATCTTGATAGTTTGAGGAGCGGTAATTCTGGCCAATGCATTGAAAGATATGGTCAGATTCATTTCTTCTTTCTCGATGTGATCTTTCACTTCTTGAACCTTTTTCTCCTTGATATTTCCTTCTATCTTGAGAGTTTGAGGAGTGGTAACTCTTGCCAATGCTTTACAAGATATGGCTTGATTCATTTATTATTTCTCTGGGATTGGTTCATGGTGTATATCCTCTTCTTTTGATATTTCTTGATCCTTTTCTTCCTCCTCTTCATAATCTATGTAAAATAATTTCTTCTCAGCACACTTACAACCCTTAGTGTATCTGCAATTGTAACAAAGCTCTTTTTCTATTTTTTATTCTAGTTGTTGTGGTGTAAACATTGTAGGTTGTGGAAGGTTAGGAGAAAAAACACTTCAATAATTATAGTCATGAGTGGTGGTATTCCTTGTTTCCATAATTTCAATTTGAATTTTTCTTGCCAACCTGAATGCCTACTCCAATGAATCAGGTTCCCAAAGGGGAACCTCATGTTGAATGTTATCCTTTAAAGTTCCTATGAAGACATCAATCCTTCTGTTCTCTAGAATATCATTTACCCTTATATTCAATTTTTTGAAGTCCCCAGTGTGCTCTACCATTGGACCCTTTTGTTTGAGATTTATCAATTGACTAAAGAAGGTGTTACTCTTTGTATCCTCATAATGTGTTATCATTTCTTCTATGAAAATTGGCCAAGTGACAAGTGCTTTATGACAAGAAAGCCCTTTATACATAAAAATTGATTCAGTTATAAATATAAAGATGCGGTATATACCTTTTGTAACAGTTTCACCTAATGTAGATCAAAACATTGCTCCATCTGTAGTATCCAATTTACGAGATCCTTTCCATCAAATTTCCTCATATCATCTTTTCTTGATTTTAGGAGCTCGATATTGAAATGAATGTAACTCTATAATTTCATATCTTTAAGTTCTAAAATTGTGGCTCTTGACAACAGTATAAGTCCTCGTTCTAACCACAAAAGTCTGATCACAATTGGATTCTTGAGGAAAGAATTATTCACAATCTCCTATGATGACCAAATTATAGACTGATTTAGTAGAGAAAAATTGTACGACATGCCCCACGTCAATATTTCTCCCTTAGGTTCTTCAAATGATATCCAACAAACTACAATCCATCTTCATTTTGTCACGTTTTAACAAACTTGAATTAGATGCCTAGAGAGAGTTATGATGATTTTCCCAGGGTTACCTATTTAGAGTTTAATTTGGGAGCTGAAGAAACCCTAACTTCCTCAGATCATATCCCTGAAAATATAGTGACATAAGATCTGAATGTTGAAACCAAGGTTTAGACCTCCCTCATCTCAAATGGGTTTTTTTTTGAGCTTCTGAAAGTTCGTAGCCAACAGGTTGCAGTGAAACTTCCACGATCACCTATTTTAGATGAAACTCTGGAGCTTGTGAAAACCCTAACTTCCTCAGATCATATCTACGAAAATATAGCGAGAGAGGATCTGAAATTTGGATCCGAGGTTCAACATGATTTCTTGTAAAATGGGTTATTTTGTGAACTTCTCAAACCTCGCAGAAAAAATGTTATAGCGAAAATTCGATGATGATTTGTTTGGAGCAGCGAAACCCTAGAATCTATAGCTCTGATATCAAATGTTATGAAACCAGCTCACAAAAAGATAGAAAAGATAGAAGAATTCCTAAGAAATAAGCTTCTTTGAGGGGGAAACCTCCTTTACATTATACAAATGAGCAATTCTTGGATGATAAAAATGAGAAGACCTCCTTTCTATATATAGGAGTCTAAGGGGTCATAATATAATTAGATATGACATAGCAATGATAATGTAAGGGCCCAATAATAACAATATGGGTCCTACATGGGCACAACAATATGATAATGGGGTTGTACTAATAACAATAATGGATTACACTAGTAGTATAGGGACCTAACATAGGACTAGCAGGAAGAATATCAATCTATAATGATTGATATTGAATCTATTATCCAAAACCCACCCATGTCTATTTTAATAGACCCTGGGCTAGCCGGAGTTGTATTAGTCCTCAAATAGTGGAAAAGTATAGTTTAAAATTAAAGTCCCTAGTTGGTACAAATACCAAATGGAAGGTGACCCATGTGGTAATACAATTTCCAGTGGATTTAAATGGGTACCTTATAGAAATCAACTTTCAAATTCTTCCCTTACTTTCATATCACCTCCTAATTGGGATGGATTGGTTGGAACAAAAAAACGTTGTTGTAAACTATCTAGAAAAGAGTGTGAGTTGCATTGACTCACTAGGAAATTATTGTAGGTTTTAAACCCATACAGAAGTTACCTGCATATGAATTCTAATAATAGAAAATAAAAAAATGTGAGAGCATAACACATAAAACACATATACACACAGTTTTTTCCCAAGATCCCAAAACTTGGACTACTAGGTTGATTCTTCATTATATTCCTTTCTATGTTACAAGAGATATATATACATGCCGAAGCATCCAATACCATGGATCAAAAACAATGTGCAAAAACCATGCGCAAAAACCATAGGTAGCTCCACCCACCTAATATAGGGTCCTATACCATGGATTGAGAACCATTTTACCCAAAACCATGTGTGAAAACCATGCTCAATACCATATGTAGCTCTACCCACATAATATAGGGTGCTAGTCGTGGAAAGAATATAACACAACCCAACATTCTCACACTTATTGTTTTGTTTCCATAGGGGGGCACAAGAGAGCTTAGCTATTTATCCAGCCCTATAATGCCCATTTTTTCTCTACAACAATAGAACTTCTCAAAGTTAACATATTTTTTCAAAGCATTTGAAATATTTTTCAAAGTGTCCACCTTTACTAGCAACACCTTTTTGTCTTCTATCATATCCCTCACAAAGTGATACTGAACATCAATGTGCTTTGTCTTTGAATGGTAAGCAGGGTTATTTGCCAAGAAAAGTGCACTTTGGCTATCACAATATATTCTTATAGCTTGCTACACTAACCCCATACTTGCACACAATCTCTACAACTAGACTGCTTCCTTGCTTGCATGAGTGGCTACCATGTATTCTGCCTCTATAGTTGATATTGCTAGTAGATATTGTTTCTTACTCATCCAACTGAATACACCTCCAAATAGGTCAAACACATACCCACTTGTAGATATTCTCCAATGCAGATCTCCAGCACAGTCTGCATCAACATAGCCATGAATATCCGAAACTTTGCCCAATCTTGGTCTTCCTTGATAGCACAAAGCATAATCACTAGTGCCACGCAAATACCTGAAGACCTGCTTCATTGATGACCAATGCTCCTTCCATGGTTTTGAAATAAACCTTCTCAATACTCCCACTGCATGTACAATGTCTGGTTTAGTACAGACAATCACATACATTAGGCTACCGACTGCACTTGCATATGGAACACGCAACATGTCCTCTTCCTCTTCTTGTGTCATGGGACACTATTCAACAAATAACTTTACACCTACATGAATAGGAACGTTCACTCGTTTACTATCTTGCATATTAAACCTTTGGAGTATTGTCTCAACATATTTCCTCTATTTTAACCAAAGCTTCCTCTTTGCCTGATCTCATTTAATTTTTGTGTCCAAAATATAATTTGCAGCACCAAGATCTTTCATGTCGAATTCAGAGGACAATTGTGTCTTCAAATCTTGGACAATTTCTTTGTCATTTCCAATCAGCAGCATATCATCCACATACAAGATGAGATAAATAACATAGTCAACAATTAATTGGAAATACACGCAATGATCTTCTTTTCTTCTGGTGAAGCCAAGTCCCCATATATATGTATCATATTTCTAATACCACATCCTTCGTGACTACTTTAACCCATAGATAGACTTCTTTAAATTGCATAGCAGTTCTTTCTTACCCTTCACCTCAAAGCCTTCATGTTGCTTCAGGTAAATCTCTTCTTCCATATCCTCCTGAAGAAATGTTGTCTTCACATCCATCTATTCTACCTCAAAATAAAAAGGAGTAGCAACAGATAAAAGTAATCTAATAGAAGCTACCTTGGAAGCAGGAGGAAGGATATCACCAAAACTAATTCCTGACACTTGGGAATAACCTTTCGCTACCAACTGAGCTTTGTATTTCTCCACCTTTCCTTCTATATTTGTCTTCTTCTTGAACACCCATTTGTTACCAATGTGTTTCCTTCCATCTAACTACTCCACCATATCCTAGGCCTCATTTTTTTGCAAAGATGCCATTTCATCAACCATGGCCTCTTTCCATAGTTTTCCATCCTCTGACTCTACTTCTTCCTTCATAGTCCTGGGATCATCATCAATAATAAATAAGGATAAATTTTAACAGAAAGTAGATGGACTATACCTTTCTCATTACCTTCTTGCTCGAACTGATCTTCTCACAACCAGAGTTTGTGGCTCTCGATCTTCTGATTCCTCTTCCATTATAGAGTCTCATTCTTCCTCCTTAAGACCAAACTCTATATTCTAAGGTTCCTTTGGTTGGAATTCATTTCTAAAAACATCTTTCTCCTCTCTAAACAACACATCTCAGTATTACACAACCTTCCTTGTTACTAGGTTCCAAAGCTTATAACCCTTTAAACCATCCTTATACCTAATAAAGATGCACTTTTTAGATTTACTATCCAACTTTGTTCTTTTCTCCTTTGGAACATGTACATATCCGTCACATTCAAATAACCTTAAATGTGAAAGAGACGGTTTCTTACCAGTCCATACCTCTTGTGGTGTCTTATCTTCCAATGCTGATGAAGGTGATCTCTTAACTAGGTAACATGTTGTCTCCACTGTCTCTGCTCGAAATTTTTGTCCTAACTTGAAACCATTGAGCATGCTTCTTGCCCTTTCCATCAAAGTATTGCTCATTCTTTATACAAATCCATTTTTCTCAGGTGTGTATGGAGTAGTCTTCTACAATTCTATAACACACTTCTTATAGAATTCATCAAATTCCTTCTTGAAAACTCTCCACCATTATCTGTCCTCAACACCTTTATCTTCTTCTCTGTCGAGTTTTCCACTAGAGCCTTAAATTCTTTAAATATGTCAAAGATTTCATATTTCTTTTTGAGGAAATATATCCATATATTCCTTGAGAATTCATATATAAATGATACAAATTAGACATACTTCCCCAGTGATTGAACTTTCATAGGTCCAGACACATCACTGTGAACAAGCTCTAATATCAGTTTTGTCGTCTTACCACCATAGGGGAAAGTCACCTGACTCTTCTTCCCATACACAAAATTTTCATAGAAATCAAAATCCAGAGAACTATTAGCCATAACTTCTACCATACCTTTACCATGAAGTATTCAAAGGCACTTCTTTCTAATATGTTCGAGCCTTTGGTGCCATAGCATGGTATTTTCTCTAGAGACCACTAGATTTTTTGCTCCACTTTCAAGAACCCCAAAACTATTTCACCCATCAACAACAATGCTACCTCACAGCTTGTACAAGTTTCCAATCTGAAATATTTGCATCAATACCAATGCTCCTCGAACCATCTTGCAAGTATCCTTCTCAAACATTTTTTTTATACCTACATCATCCAACTTGCTTACAAAAATCAGATTTCTGGCCAATGTAGGAATATGAAAAAGAGCTGAAAGTGTTCTCATCCTTCCACTATGCAAATTCAACACAATTTTTTCGTGACCAACGATTTCAGCCTTCCTGTCATCCTCCAACAAGACATCACCAGCATCATATTTCTCATACTTTCATAATCACTCTTTATGGAAACTAAAGTGAAAGGATACACCTGAGTCAATCAACCATGCCTAATTATATACATGTGTACTTGAAGAAGTCAGGTACACATCCCCACCTTCATTTGAGGTGGTTTTTGCCTCTGTAGAAGGAGAACCATCAGATCCATTTCCTCTTTCAGTAGCTTTAGATTTATAGTCCCTTTTGTAGTGCCCTTCCTTTTTGCATTTCCAGCACACCTTTACAGGTTTTCTTGGAGTTATAAGGAGAGCTTCAGCGTAAATCACATAAGAAAGACTTTCATCGACGCGTTTCAGGTGTCCATCTTCCTTATGTCCAAGGGACCACGGATCGGATTGCTCGGATCCTTAGAAGGTTCGATATCCCCTCAACCTTCAGGCCGCTCAGAACCATTCGTAACTCCTTGAGGTCTATAAAGGATCCGGTCGACCCCAAAGACATGAAAGGTGTCTATTTGATTCCATGCTCATGTGGGACCCCTTATATAGGGGAAACAGGGCGCTCCATCCAGCAGAGAATCTGTGAACATGCAGCGGACCTGAGGCATGGTAGAATAAAATCCTCAGCTCTAGCAGAACATGTGGATAAAACTAAGCATCATGTCTGCATAGAAGAGGCCGAAGTCATTGCCAGGGTAGATCGATTTCATCATCGCAAGTTAAGGGAAGCTATTGAAATTGAGCGAAGACCCATCAATCTCAACAGAGATGATGGGTGGAAGGTTAGTAGAAGTTGGATTCCTGCGTTGTCATCTTAGGGTTTCTTCCTCCCCCCCTCTGTTTTTCTGAGGTGCTTTCTTTGTGTGGGCTTGGTTTTGTCCGTGTGAGTCTGATATCGCTTATCGCTGACTGCATTGTGTTCTTCCCTTGTTCCTTTGTGTCTTCCGGTCTCTTTATAACCTCTTCCTGTGCTTTATCTCCGGTGTATGTAGAATTTATTAAAATCGAGTGAGATTTATTCGTATAACAATATTAAATCGAATGTCAGTTCAATTAACCCCTTTTATAGGCTTTATTCTAGTTACTAATTAATGAATTTCTACATTATAATTATAGACATATAGTACTATTAATATAGTCCCATATATATTTCATAGTATGTTTAGTTTAGGACTTATATATATTAATTTAAATATTCTAGTAAATTATTTAATTACTTATATTAGTATTATTAATTATACATATTATTATTTTTTACACATAATATTAATAACTAATTTATATATAGTACATTATTATAAATTAATAAATATAATTTTTTGACCTAATTTAACCTTTTCTATAAAATTATTTCGTATAACCTCATCCTAGTAATTTAATTTAGGATTGGTTTAAATATATTAATAAATTAATTATTTATATCTTCAATATTATTAATTATATATATTATTATTAACTTGTATATAAGACATTAATATTAATAATTAATTCATATATAGTACATTATTATAAATATAAATAAATAAATAATAAAATTTGGCCTATTTTAACCTTTTCTATAAAATCTCACCCTAGTAATTTAATTTAGGATAGTTTTAATATATTAATAAATTAATTATTTATATTTTCAATATTATCAATTATATATACTATTATATAAGGCTTTACTATTTTAGCAAATTAATATATTGTTTTTAATTGACCTAACTTAACCCTTTTCCAAAATTAATTATAAATAAATTACCATTATACCAAAATGAGGGTATTTAGTAAATTAGGTATAATAATTATATTATTAAAATATACATTGATTTAATGAATTAATAAATAATTTTATATATAAAGGGGTAACATTGTAAATTAAATGAATATAATAGTATTTTAATATATTAAATTAGTGAGAGGAAGTTTGACTGGGGTGTTGGTGTGGAAAAGTAGCCGTTAGACTGTTGTAGCCGTTGGAGTCTCTGCTTGGACTATTTAACACGCTGATCTGGATCTGTTTCTTCATCTTGTCCTGACGATGAACCACATTGGTTGGTTCGAAACGCGTCGACGAAAGTCTTTCTTATGTGATTTATGCTGAAGCTCTCCTTATAACTATGACAAATCACAGAAGTCTCAATTCTACAATTTTCTTGGAGTTTTAGATCTCCCTCTAGATTTAAATCTCCCACTCGATGACTTATTTTTGTTTCTATTTTGTGAATTCCTCATATAGACAAGGCATTTCCATTCTGGCTCTCGATATTTTTCCATCTCATCTCCTTCATCAGTAAGGATGACACCGTTTCATCAAAATACAAGGAAATTGCATTGATACATATTGCAATAACTAAACTATCCCACAAATATAGTATAGAACACAACAAGTTTATGCACTTACCTTCATCTAAAATTTTAATATAACAAGATAATAACTGAGTTACCATAGTATTAAATGGTTTCCGATGCTATGTCACTGAGTCTCCATCTTTCATCCTTAGGTTATATAGATTTTCCCATAGGAACAATTTATTCACCAGAGACATAGATTGGTATAAAGTCCCTAACTTGTCCCACAAAGCATTAGCCAAAGCTTCCTCTGATACATTTAGTAATAATGAATCTAAGACACACAATCATAGCGTGCTCTTTGCCATCCAATCCAACTTCTTCCAGTCTTCTTCAAACACTCTAGTTGGTTTAGTACTTAGATCTACCACGATCCACCGATCTTTATCTACCAACCGATCCTCCATATTGAGTTTCCATAAGTAAAAAATCTAACCATTGAATTTCTTAATCTTTATCTTTCCACAGCTTTCCATCTTCTTTCACCACCAGAATCAATGCCACAGATCTCCCACTGAACACAATCTACCACAGGCCCGAGCAAAACCCCTTAGACACAAAGTTGTCCCCTCGAAGCCAAAACAACTCTGATACCAAATGTAGGTTTTAACCCCATACAAAAATTACCCGCATATGAATTAAAAGAACATAAAATAAACAATGGGAGAGCATAACACATATACACTGAGATTTTCCCTTGGATCCCAAAACTAAGACTATGAGCTTGACTTTTCATTATATTCCTTTCATTGTTATAATACATGTATATACATGTTGAAGCATCCAATACCATGGACAAAAAACCATCGCACCCAAACCATGCAAAAAACCATAGGTAGGTCTTCCCACCTAATATAGGCTCAAAAAAAAGGTTTCCCCAAGGCACTGCCCCACACCTCGTAGAGGGGGGCTAACTACCCCCCTAAAACCCATGTGACCCCCTCGGTGCGTAGTCAGCACAATGAAGGGGGGGGGGAGGGGGGGCTTTGCACCTGTTTTAGCCTACCAATTAAGTAGGACTTCTAGTCATGGAAAGAATATAACACAACCCAACAATTCTTTTTTGATAAGAGAAAAACCAAAACCAATATTTACTAGACAAATAATGACATTATAGTTGAAAAGAACAACAAGGAAAGGTTTTCAGGTTTATATGGTGCATATGGAGGAAGACGGATGACATACATAAGCTAAAATGATAAACTAGTTACCCGTAATAAGATAGTTCCAGGATGTCTTTCTTGAAGAAATTCCCAAGTTACCCCCTTGGAGAAACATAGATTTCTTGATTGACTTAGTGTCAGGTGCTACAACTATGTCGAGAGCCCTATATCGAATGACTACCCAAAAGTTGTTAGAATTTAAAATGCATCTACAAGATATGTTGGATAAAGGTTATATCAGACTGATTGTGTCACATGGGGAGCCCCAATACTATTTGTTTAGAAAAGCAATGACACATCTATAATGTGTATTGATTATAGGCAACTAAATAAATTAACCATTAAAAACATATATCCCCTATGTCAAATTGACAATCTCTTTGATCATGTGAGGGGGGGCACTTCCTTTTGAAGATTAATCTGTGAACTGGATATCATCAATTATGCATAAGGGACAAGGATATACAGAAGGCATGTTTTTGAACAAGATATAGCCATTATGCATCTGTGGTATTACCTTGCGGTATCACTAATGCACCTGCGACTTTCATGTGCCTCATGAATAGTGTGCTCCATATGTACCTTTACTAGTTTGTGTTAGTCTTCATTGATTAAATCTTAGTGTATTGTAAAAATGAGGAGGAACACCAAGAACATCTTAGATTGGTGTTTAAAATAGTAATGGAACATCGTCTTTATGCACGGAAAAGTAAGTGTGAGTTCTATAAACCAAAAATCTAATATTTAGGACACATCATCTCTAAAGAGGGATTGGTGGAATACCTAAAAAAGTTAAATCCATTATGAATTGGCCAATGTCAACATATGTATCAATATTTTGTTCCTTCATGGGGATGTTTTGGTACTACTAAGGAATTGTACATGGGTTTTCAAATTTCGCCTACCCGATTACCTCTCTATAGAAGAAGGGGGTGAATTTTAAATGGATGGGAAAATGTCAAGAGATCTTCAATAAACAATAGAAAATGATGACAATAACTGTTACCTTAAATATAGAAGACACAAATAAGGATTTTACAGTGTGCACAAATGCTTGTCTAGAAGGACTAAGAGGTATACTGTCATAAGATAATGTTTCCATAGCCTATGAGTCACAAAAACTGAAAAACAAACATGAACACAATTATATTGTTTATGACCTAGAGCTAGTTGTCGTAATTCGTGCCTCGAAAATGTGGGGGCATTATTTGCTAGGAAAGAAGTTTTTGTTAGTGACTGATCATATCAACTCAACGTATTTCTTTAGTCAACCTGGTCTAAATGCTAGATGGGAAAGGTGGTTAGAATTCCTGGGGAAGTCTATAATGGAGATCAAACACATTAAGGGAAAAGAGAACAAGATTTCTAATGCACCAATTAGATATTATAATTCTCTTATCGTAAGTGTAGGAAGAAGTGTGATTTTCTTTTTGAAGAACATATACAATTAGTAATGCGATAAGACTCGAGTTATCAGGAAATGAAGTTGAAATTATAGCAGAAACAATCTTAGGTTATTCTCTAAAATCAGGAGGTTTAATTACATATCTAAATAGGTTGCATATCCTGCATGTAACTGTATTAAAACAAATGATTATGGATGAATGTAATAAGAGACCATACACTGGTCATCATGGGTATCAGAAAATGGTAACAACCTAAAGAAAAATATCTTTTTTTCCAAGTATGAAGAAAGAGGTGGCAATCTATTTAACAAAATTCCTAGAGTTCCAGTAGGTGAAAGTGGAACACCATCATCCAACAAGATTATTGAATCCATTTCTGATACCAGAATGCAAGTGGGAGGTTATATCCATGGATTTTATAACAGGGTTACCAAGGACCAAGCTTCAACATGAATCCATTGTGGTGGTAGTCGATACATTGACTAAAGCAGTGCACTTTATACTACTACCATCCACTTTTGGCATGTCACAAATTGCTAATATCTTCATGAGGGATATCTTCCTATTTCATCAGGTACCAAAGATGATAATTTTGGATAGGGATGCAATACACACCTTACCTCCAACTTATGGAAGGCCTTAGTCAATGTTTTGGGAAATAAGTTGTACTTCAATATTACATAACATTCGTAGATGGATGGGCAAAATGAAAGAATAAATCAAACTCTAGAGGATATGATCTGAATGTATTTGATGGACATGCCCAAAAAGTGGGAAGCTTTTTTGCATCTAGTTGATTTTTCCTATAGTAACAACTACCAAGCTAATGAACCCCTTCAAATCTTTGTATTTTGGGAAATGCAATACCCCACTCAGTTGGAGCCAACCTAAGGATAGGTTGATTCTTGGAGCCAAGGTTCTATAGGAAATGGAGCAGACAGTACGAGAAATTCAACATAATATTAGGACTCCCCAAGACCCACAATGATTTATGCAAATAGAAAAAAGACTCATAAAGAGTTTAAAGTAGGAGAGCATGTATATTTGAGGGTTAAGCCCCAGAAAATTAATCTCAGGATAGGAGGCTATGCTAAATTAGCACCATGATTCCACGACCCATTTGAAGTTCTGGATCGAGTGGGTCTAGTACCATACTAGTTGGTTATGCCTGTTGGGCCTCAGTTTTGATCTTATTTTGCTTTGAGAAACTTACCTAGCTATCCATTTATCCTTCATTTTCACTTCATCCATTTCATTTTAATGAATATTTGGTGTCTAAACAGGTATTTAACTTTAAATAATCAATTTCTAAAGTTTTTATTAAAGTTTGAGTTTAAGTGCAATTTTGGAAGTTTTAAGAAATTCCCGTTATCATTTCATGGTTGATATGGATGCAGGCCACTTCAGCACGAATAGGATGCATGAATAGGAAGCTTGGGAACTAGGACCAAGCCACCTATGCTTGGTTTTAGCAAAACGAGTTTTATTATGCCTTTTTGGAGCTAGTCAATCATGACTAGTCATCCAAAAATCCCATCTAAATAGGGCTGTTTTGGGATTCCCTGATATTAGTCATATTTCTTGGGATGAGGGAGTTGGATTCGACTTGGATAGGTGGATTAGGGTAGATATGTTTGTTAGAGTGATTTTAGATCAGTTGGTTTCATGAACTCCTTATTTAAGAGCCACACTTTGATGGCTCAAAACACTTGACATTTGATACTTTTATGCTGTAATATTTTTGGTTTGAAAACTTAAGTTGAAGACTTGTGTTACTCTCATTTTGCTGATAAATACATGGATGTTTGACTGATCTAAAGCTTCTGATATCATCTTCATAAGTGTGCAAGGCAAGGGTGGAGGGCCCCCACACCAAGCTAAGTACACTTCCAAGTTAGACTAGTTTTATTTCATTGCAAATCTGGTTGATGATAGCTTTAGTTTTTCAAAGTCTTATTTTAGATTGCATCATGGTTATGAATAGTGATTGATTTTATTTGTTAATGGTTTATTCATCATCTAATTGAGTTGGCAAGCAAGTGTTCAAGTTGGGCATTCTCTCTATGAAATGGTGAATTAGAATTAGTCTCTTTTGTTTACATGCAAATAGTTTGTTTCCATTTAGATTTATATCTTGAGATGAATGAGTTATTATGGAAAACTTTAAGTGTCTCTTAAGTTAAGAGCCTTTTTCATGTATGATTTATGCATCTTGAGTCTTTGGTTATAATCTCTAATTCATTAAGTCATAACTGAGGTGAGAGCAGACTTCTTGAGTCAAGAACTCTTTCAATGTTTCCTCTTTTAAGCTGATTGAATCAAAAGTTTTAGGATATATTTGCTCTTAGTTTTTATCTTTCAAAGTTTGGTTATACTTGATTTTCACAAATAGTGGATTTGCCTCCAAGTTTTACAAACCCGGATTGATAATTAAATACTTGCGTTAATTTAGTCAATAAATTAGCCCAACATTTTGGCGCCGTTGCCAGGGAGGCAAATATCGGCATAGTCAATAGAGAGATAAAATCCAAAATACACAAAAACATTAGTTACATTTCATTTCTTTAATTATGTTTCTTTATGCCTAGAGTTAGAGATCTTCAAGGTAGATTTATCAAAAACCCCCCCAACAAAAACATAAAATAAAAAACCAAAACTATACAATCCACTTTCAACGACAAGATCTAAAAGATGATGTTAAATAATACGTTACAACACTACTCCATTCTTCAACATTCTTTCTCATCAAATCTTGATCAAATAAATCTTCATGTCCAAAATTTCATTAAAGTATATTTTTCAAATTTGGATATGAGTTTACTTATGATCTTGTTACGAAAATGGATGCATTGGAAATTCTCTTATACTTGAGAGAATGGATTATTTTTCTAAAATAGAATAGGATAGAATAGAATAAATAAACAAGTAGAATAAATTCACAATAAGACTTCCATAATAAATGTGTTTCAAACAATTTCTTCAAATCATTGATCAATATTCATTTGAAAGGACTACATGACAAAATGCAGTAAGAACAAGCCTATTTTTGGTAACCATATAGGATCATTTTGAAATCATGCTGTTTTTTTTACATATCTCTTGAAATCTAGTTTTGGAATCCATTTTGAAGTTCTCAATTTATATCACAAATAAAAATGTGATCAAAATCAAAACTATGTCTCAAGTGAAATGTTGAGGACAAAGTTAGTATAGCCTATATTTGAAGTGTCTAATGGAAACATTTTTATCTGAAATTCAAAGGGAAGATAGCCCTTGGAATCTAGTTTCCAAATCAATTTGAATCACTTCAATCAGATATCATATGAAAAAGTTATTCTTGAAATACTAACTACTTGTCGAACAATCTGCAAAGTGACAATTCTAGGTCTTGACTGTTCATTGGCATATTTGACATACCAAATCATCTTCTTTTCAAAATAATGTTTATATGGGAGATATATCTTCAATTCTAGTTTAAGACACAATTTGAATCATCCCATTTGGAGGTGAAATGAAAAATTTATGCCACATTTAGTGACTGTATGGCTTCAAACCAGCATAGTAAAACTCTGCCTCCTAGGCCTGTTCATCACCAATTTTGTGATATCAAGCCTACGAATTTTTAAAACCTGTTTCTACTTGAAATAAAAAAATGAATCTAATTTAATCTCCAAGTGGAATCACATTGATCTGATCTTTATCGAAGAAGTTACGCTTCAAATAGTGACTGTTGGTCTAGTTAAAAATTAACAAGCAGCTCTATCAAACATGGCACTCCTTATAATATTTACCATATAATTTTAAACAATTTTGAAAACCTGTTTATACTGGAGGTAGCCGTATGAATTCACTTCAACTTGGCTTTGGAATCACTCTAATCAGATATCAAACGAATATTTTGTAAACAAAATACCACTAGGAGGTCTAGGCTGGCCACCATTCCTCAAAGGGGTAAATAAATGCATTATGTTTGTCTATCATATTTGGACTTGTTTTCTAAGAAATGCTTGTAATGATTTACATGTTTATTGGAAGAAGAGAGACTGTACACCTCTCTTCCTCCATCATCTAATGTTGAATTGCAGGCAAGTGCTATGTTTTTGCAGGTCATAGGAAGAATGAAGGAGTGAACTCCATGGATGAAGTAATTTTCAAAAGTCAAATTCATATTCCAGAATATGAATAGAAATGTTCAAGTCAAAGCAAAGTGAAAATTCACTTGATGTTGAGTTCATTCAATGAAACTCAAACTCTTGAAGCTTGCTCTTCAATGTTGACCAACAACACCAACAAACCCTACAACATGATCGAGATCAAAGCAAAAAGACATCAAGACAATCATTAGAAGAAGCAGTCAAGTTTAGTACCATGTCAAGTCACATCAATCTCCAAAGAAGCCTTTCATATTGAATTCATATTGTTCATGATTTGTTCATTATCCATATTGTATGTTAAGCTCCATGACCAAGCATGTTGAAGTCCAACCTTACTACTACATCATGACTTCAATATAACCTATTTCCATAAGCTCTTCATACATCCCAACTCCATTACACCCGACCTCATTTGTTGTAAATGGTCATAGGCTGAAAGTTTATCATCAGCCTTTTAGTAAAAAGACATTCATGAAACAACTGGTAGAAGAATCAGGACTGGAAATTATGGCTCTGCCATCTTCCAGTTCAGAAAAATAAAAAAAAATATTAAAAAAAAAAACATAAAAAAAAGGAGAAAAACATATATAAAAAAAAAAAAGAAAAAAGAAAAAAAAACAAAACAAAACATAAAAAATAATTGGTTTGCTGGTGAAAACCAGGCAACTGGCACCATGCAAACTTGAATTCATAGGGGAAAACCAGGGAAACCTGGACTCTATGAATTCTATATTCTTGTTTTACTATTCTCACACAATTTCAATGCAGGACCTTTCCACAATTGACTTGAGGACAAGTCATTCATTCAGCAAGGGAGAGTCTTGTAGCAAGCTTTTAGCTGCCACAGCTAAGGGATTGTGTTGTCCACTTTGGACCTGAAGCAAATTTGTTGCAGTAGAACCTGAAGGGACCTGAGCTGAAACATTATTACAGAAGGGAGCTGAAGCAAATTTAGTTGCAGCAGATCAAATCATTCCAGAAGCATTGCAGAGGGACCTGAAAGGAAAACATTATTAAAAGGGACCTGAACAATTCAAGAAATGGAGCATAGTGAAAAAAGAGCAGTAATAAAAGTCTACTTTTCATCTATCCAAAACAGTTTGGATTCCACTCCACCTGTACAAACAGCATCCAACATTCCACCTGTACAAACAACAGCAAGGGAGTATATTCATAAGCCATTTTGTGCTTAGATTTCAATTTTTTTTTTAGAAACTTCTAGTTTTGATTTAATTGAAGTTAGTATCTGCACATATTCATTGATTCATTCCCCATATATATACCCTACATTCCCTATTCATATTCCATTTCATTCACATAAAATTTCCCTAGGTATTTTCCTTAAACGCAAAGAGATCAAACTGGGACCACTCTTTTACCTGCACATGAACTCAGAGCATTAGAATGATTATAATTTTAAACATGACCCCAATGGTCATTTTAAAATTATAAAACTATGTTATAAAGATTATGCGCTATATGGAATTCAAAAATCATTAAGTTTATGATATATGTTAATGATATATATCATAAGTTTATAAATGCGCTACCATATATGTTACAAAGGGAATATATGTTATAAAGGGAATATAACATACGCATATATCATTAACATATATGTTAAAAAGGGAATATAAAATGCGCATATCAAAAAGGAAACTATATAAATCAAATGCGTATATAAAAAGGGATATAACATAGTTATAAAGGGCCAAATGTGCATAAGCTACAGAAATCAAATGCGCATGTAATATTACAAAGGGCCGAGAGTTATTATAACAAAGAAGGGCCGAGAATTATTATAACGAAGAATATGGGTTGCAAAAGAAGTGATGATATAAGGGAGGCCGTAAGAATTCCAATACGGCAATGGTAAGTGAAACTATGGTATGGCAATGTTATGGCATATATATATATCAAACGCATCAAACCGTAACATTCCAATACGATAGTAAAGGAGAAATAAGGTATAAACAAGGTTATGAACCAAACTATGATATAACATTGCGCATGCAAAGGTTATACAGTTAAGGCATAATCTTTATGAATAAATCATATGGAATGAAAGGAGTGAGTTTACGGCACAATTGCACATGCCATATGACAATGATTACACAGCAGTGCTACGGCCAGGTAATACAAATGATAATAATCAAGTAATATCATTATCGTGAAGGGCATGCAAGCGGCCATAATCAACAACACGGCAGCAGTGAATGGAATGAGATAACCGTCCCTGCGCTGTTCAAATCTCCATTCTTCATTGCCAGAGCTCAGAGAGTCGGGTTTGATACCAAAACAAAGCAAAAGGCAGAAGGAGTGAGTTGAGAGGGATTTTAAAAGGAAAATCTGAGTCGAAGAAGCCGAGTTTAGCAAGCAAACAAGGTAGGAACTTGAATGCTTTTCGCTCGGCGACTGTAGATAAGTATGAGCCCTCGCCATTAACTCACAGATTTTGTTTCTTTGCCACCAGTTTGACTGACCAAGAAAGGAGGGATTTGAATGTCTGTTTGCATCCACGCGGCCAGTAACAGCCAGGTAACTCTAAATCCGGATAACTCTCAGTCTACAGCACGTAGGGAAGGATTGAATAAATATTAATGCATAGATTGTGGCATGAAAACAATGATAATCAGCCAGCATTTAAAGATTCATGTTGCATGCATCACACGATAGAGGAAAATGAGAAATCTAATGCATCCAACGCGGAGAGGTAGTTTGAATGCTGAGCGTAAGGGTTGTTATATTTATGAGCACTCTTTGTTGAACTATGGTTGCATTTATTTGTTTGCCGAGAGCCAAGTCTTGATATACATATAAATATGTTTTCATTATGCGAAATTGTCATCGGCTGCCAAACAAAGAACGCCTAAGTCATGAAGTGTTGGTAAATATGTGGTTGCTCAGAATAGGGTGTTGTCATATGCGTTGGGAAAAGCATTAAATTAGATTTTGGAAGTGCTGTTGTATATATGTATGAGCTGTAAACAGAGTGCGCAATGGTATATGCTGTGAAGATTGTCAAATAGAACAGAGGAATGCTGTAAGGTGCATGTCAAAACGAGTCAAACGCATTCATGTTTCATTGTGCGCTTATATATTTCTATGTTTATGCCATTGAAATGCATGAGATTGTCTGCAAGCATGCTGTATTGACTGCAAATCCTAGTTGAACGTTGACTTTGCATTGGTTTATGCCTTGAGGCAGAGGGTTTCATGGACTGCGTTTTTTTTTTTTTTAATTATTTGCCATTTGTTATGAGCAGTAAGGAATATGAGGCCGAGCGCATGGGATTAGTCCTCTACGCTTATAACGTTGTCTGCAGTCTTTATATACAGTGATATTTTTGTAAAATGACGAGAGGATTGAGGCCGAGAGCAATTTTCTTGTGTACACAGTCATGTTTTTAAGAATTTGTTGAAAGGCCAGTGCAATTTACGCATTAAAACAGTCAATATTTGTTGAAATTTCTGGGAGGCGAGAGCAACTTTTGCATTATACAGTCATGTTTTTCCATTGTGAATAAACAGAGAATGTTTTGAGGAACTGTTATGAGGCCGAGAGCCAAAGCTTTTCAAGTTTTGGTTTAAATACACAGTAACTCATATTATTTTTAGCTCAGTAAACATGGTTATTGCTGCCTGAATATTTACTTTTCACAAAAATAAACAGAGGACAGTGTATTGACACAAGATATTCAGGTATTCGTTGCCTTAAATAGGGAATTGAAACAGAGTTTGTGCAGAGGAAATAAGCAGGTTGAAAAGGAGAAATGAATTGCTTTCCAAACAGGCATTCAAGTGGTTGAAAGACAAAAACATGTGGCAAGCTAAATATGAAAAACAAAAGGTTAAGGCAGCAATGTTAAAGACAAGGCAGGAATCAGATTTTGATTGTTTGAACAGGGAACCAAAAACAGGTACAACATCTACTTCAGAGGGCAGAAGGTCCAAGAGAAGCAAGCAAGCATGGGGACATGCTTGATCATAAGCATGGGAGAGATGTTGGGCCTCAGTTTTGATCTTATTTTGCTTTGAGAAACTTACCTAGCTATCCATTTATCCTTCATTTTCACTTCATACATTTCATTTTAATGAATATTTGGTGTCTAATCAGGTATTTAACTTTAATTTATCAATTTCTAAAGTTTTTATTAAAGTTTGAGTTTAAGTGCAATTTTGGCAGTTTTAAGAAATTCCCGTAATCACTTCATGGTTGATATGGATTCAGGCCACTTCAGCACGAATGGGATGCATGAATAGAAATCTTGGGAACTAGGACCAAGCCACCTATGCTTGGTTTCAGCAGAACGAGTTTTATTATGCCTTTTTGGAGCTAGTCAATCATGACTAGTCATCCAGAAATCCCATCTAAATAGGGCTGTTTTGGGATTCCCTGATATTAGTAATATTTCTTGGGATGAGGGAGTTGGATTCGACTTGGATAGGTGGATTAGGGTAGATATGTTTTTTAGAGTGATTTTAGATCAGTTGGTTTCATGAACTCCTTATTTAAGAGCCACACTTTGATGGCTCAACACACTTGACATATGATACTTTTATGCTGTAATATTTTTGGTTTGAAGACTTAAGTTGGAGATTTGTGTTACTCTTATTTTGCTGATCAATACATGGATGTTTGACTGATATAAAGCTTCTGATATCATCTTCATAAGTGTGCAAGGCAAGGGTGGAGGGCCCCCACACCAAGCTAAGTACACTTCTAAGTTAGACTAGTTTTATTTCATTACAAATCTGGTTGATGGTAGCTTTAGTTTTTCAAAGTCTTATTTCAGATTGCATCATGGTTATGAATAGTGATTGATTTCATTTGTTAATGGTTTATTCATCATCTAATTGAGTTGGAAAACAAGTGTTCAAGTTGGACATTCTCTCTATGAAATGGTGAATTAGAATTAGTCTCTTTTGTTTACATGCAAATAGTTTGTTTCCATTTAGATTTATATCTTGAGATGAATGAGTTATTCTGGAAAACTTTAAGTGTCTCTTAAGTTAAGAGCCTTTTTCATGTATGATTTATGCATCTTGAGTCTTTGGTTATAATCTCTAATTCATTAAGTAATAACTGAGGTGAGAGCAGATTTCTTGAGTCAAGAACTCTTTCAATGTTTCCTCTTTTAAGCTGATTGAATCAAGAGTTTTAGGATATATTTTCTCTTAGTGTTTAATCATTTATCTTTCAAAGTTTGGTTATACTTGATCTTCACAAATAGTGGATTTGCCTCCAAGTTTCACAAACCCGGATTGATAATAAATACTTGCGTTAATTTAGTTACATAAATTAGCTCAACATTTTGGCGCCGTTGCCGGGGAGGCAAATACCGGCATAGTCAATAGAGAGATAAAATCCAAAATAAACAAAAACATTAGTTACATTTCATTTCTTTAATTATGTTTCTTTATGCCTAGAGTTAGAGATCCTCAAGGTAGATTTATCAAAAACCCCCCTCAAATAGAAATGGGATCATCACATACACCTGTTACTGGTAATCCAATCATTGAAGAACTGATTGAAAAACAAAGAAGTGGCCAAAGATTAACTTTGATTGAAAGACAAACTCTGTCAACTTGGGAAGCAAAGCAAAAATTCTCCACTTCGGGAAAACCAAAAGAGAAAGGAAAGCAACTTGTTTTTCCATCCATCGATCCTCCTATCTTCCCACAACTTGAACCTCCACCTGAAATTGAAACAATTCAATCAATGGCAGAAGGACATGGATCCATTCATCTTAATGATGAAGAACAGAGAGCTGAAAATGAAAGACAAGAAAGAGAATGGAGGAGGAAGAGAGAGGAAGACAGGAAACATGAAAATGATAGGAAGTTAGAAAATGATAGGAAAAGACAAGAAGATGGACCTGACCAAGAATCAACTTTTGGTTTCCCAATAATAGATACCAGTGCAATACTAGGAGAAGAAGTAAAAATGAAAAATATTCCACCTTCTGTGTTGCCAAACTTCTATGGAATGTCTACAGAAGATCCGGATTCATTCATGTTTGAATTCGATATCTTATGTGGAACATATGGCTATACTGATGATGTCCATAAGCTTCGTCTTTTTCCTGCAACATTAAAAGCAGCAGCCTTAAAATGGTTTATGGGGTTAGGGGAATAAACAATAGCCTCCTGGGATGATATGCGAACTGTCTTCCTTAAGAAATACCAGCCTTATTGTAGATCTAGAGATTCAAAGGAAGATGTGTTTAGAATGACACAGCAAGAAGATGAAAATCTAGAAGAATATTTAGAACGGTTTGCATATAATCTTCAGAAGTCTAAACAACATTCCCTAAATCAAGAAACTGTTTGCACAATCTTCCTCAAAGGTATAAGAGATGAATACCTTGACATTTTAAATGTAATGGGTAAAGGAGATATTTCAAATCTTCCATTTGATGAAATTGTCGAGTTATGTCAGAAATATTCTAGAGGAAGATAAAAAACCGGAAGAAGGGAAGTAAGTTCTAAAGCAGAAAAATCAGCTGCAGGAGGGATAACAAGGGCTGAAATAGGAAGTCTATTGGAAAATTTCAAAACAGATCTTTTGAGTACATTAGGGACACAAGTAGATGTGCTAAAGGCCAATAAGAAAAAGGAAGAAGAAGAGAAAGCCTTAGCAATATTTTGTTCAAAATGTAAAAAGAAACATCCTTTGAGAGACTGTCCTTTAGATAGCATTCAAGTGTGTCGTCTTTGTACAGGCAATCACTCCACAGAACATTGTGTAACATTGAAAGACTTGCAAACTAATTCAATAGATGAAATGCAAGGAGCAGAAGGTTTCTATTACGTTGCACCAAGAAGACCATGGCCACCTAGAATGCCTCAGCCAAATCAGCAACAAATCCCTCAGCAAAATTATGCTTATCCATCCTATAATCCTTGGAACCCTCCTATGCCATGGCAAGCTTGGCCTCCACAACAATATCCACAACAACCTGCACAAGGTTGGAGAGGATATGGTTATGGAAACCAACAACCACAACAGTCTCAACAATATCAACAACATTACCAGCAACAGTACCAACAACCATTTTCATATCTGCCATATCCTCCATCTATGTCATTTCCGCAACAAAATTCTGCATACCCGCCATCCATTCCATTTCCACAGAAGAATCCACCACCATTGTTGCCACAACAACAATAGTTACAGTTACCATCAAATCAACCCAGACCAACACAATTGCCAGCCCAACCGGTTGCCAATCCGAATAACAAAGTGGACAAATCTGCATACACTGTAGAGGAAGCATCATATTTTCCTACTTACTCTATTCTTCCTCTGAATGATGTCCATTTAAGGTCTGGTAAAGTACTTAAAAAGGAT